>SNQJ01S0145993.1:24002-34018 GCA_010110895.2 Picea sitchensis
TGTTGTGCCAATAGACACCACTTTTGATATGTCTAGTCTAGTATAAATAAAGGTGATTTCCCCATTGAGGAAACACAACACACATGTGATTTGGAAATTTCATCAAGTACATATTCTAGGACTAAAGTGAACACCTCTCTTGGGCACTAGCCTTCTAGGTTTTGGAGAGCACCCTTTTGTGTGCTAGGTCTATGGTGTGGGAGTTGCATTTGTTTATGGTTCAAGTAAATGCTAAAATTGAAATAAACTGCATGCTTGAGCCTAGCCTAGTGAAAATTAAACACTCTATAGTTTATGTGACCAAGTATCCAGTGCCATAGCTCACTTGAGATAACACTATTGTGTATAAGGGCTTGTTCTTGGTGTCCCTTCAATTTATATAGTCCTCCCTCTCAAACACTAAGCACGGTAGCTTTATCAATGCTTGAATTATTGGGCCATAGAAAAACTTGGCCATCCACAAAAGCTACCCTAAATCCTTTATCTTCTAAAGCAGAGATGGAAAGTAGATTCTTCTTCAAGCCTTGTACAAAATAAATATCCTTAATTAAAAGAGGGTTACCTGAGTCAAGTTGTAGGGAGGCTTCTCCAACGCCTTTGGTTGCATGCTTGGAATCATCCCCAAGCTCCACTTGAAGGGATGAGATCCTTTCTGTCATATTTGAAAGAGAATTTATGGATCCGGTCATCTGCTTGGAAGCACCACTATCTATGAGCCAGGTATCACTCCCTTGAGTGATGGTTCCTGTGAGTGTTGAAAAAAATACAAATTCTTCATTGTTTGACTTGTTCTCTTCAGCGTTTGTTGTATGTGTGTGGTGCTTCGTCTTCTTTCCCTTTTCATGTTTATGAGGACATTGTGCGGAATAATGTCCCATCTTCTTTCAATTGTAGTATCTGATATTTGTTGCATCCTTCTTGTGACGTGGTCTCTAAGACTTCTCTGGGTTTCCTTATTCCCTTTCCTTTCTCTTCTTCACTTGGGAAGCAAGTGATTTATTTTCATCATCATTAGTCTTTCATGACTTGGATATCAACCTAGATTCCTCTTGGGTGCAATCTTCCCATAGCTTGTTGAACTTCGAAAATCGGCTTCTAGCGCAAATCCCTTGAACAAATGGATCCCAAGAGGAGGGAAATCCATTGATTGTAGTAGTCATGAGTTCAGCGTCTTCTATTGGGTCTCCAATGGCTTCTAACTAGTCCTTGATCTATGAGATCCTCTTAAAATAGTTGGCTATTTTTTATGACTTGTTCATTGTCACGTTTCTAAGTTGATACCTTAAAGTAAGATTTCAACTAGTATTCTTACTTTCATAAAGTGTGGTTAGGGAATCAATCATTTCCTTCGGTGTCTTCAGTTTTGATACATTAGGTATCATATGATCCTTCATTCATTCTGTCAAGATCCTTTTTCCCTTGACCTCATTCTTATTGAGCTTTGTTTTAGCGTCTTCTTCTTCTAGTTCTGGAAGCACCTGCTTGACATGGTCCAATAACTCATTATCCTATAAAATGAGAAGTACTTTGTGCTTCCATGATCTGAATTTATCTGCTCCATCCAATCTACCTTCAACTCTCATATTGGTTGACATTTTTGTTGGTAGAAACCCTAGCTCTGAAAAACTTTGATTTTTTAAACTTCACCAAACTTTAAATTGAGGGTTGCAGTGGGTGCACTAGGGTAGGGCGCACTACTCTATGTAAAGACAAGTCCCAACGCTTTTGAAACTAATTCTCAATGAGCTTGACAAATATATTACGGTGCAGTGACAAGGTATTGCTGAAAATGATCTTCCTTCTAGTGGTCAAATTGTTTTGAAGGTAACCAGCTATGAAACCATGTTAGAGTTTCTTTATTTATAGAGCAGTATATTTATCGGTGTTCTTTTACTTATTTAACATTAACTTATATATATCATGTACTGAGAAATAACAACATAAACAAGAGACAAAAGAACATAAGAGATTTATCCTGGGAAAACCCCAAATGGGGGGGAAAACCCAGCAACCTTTCTTGGATAGATTTCGTTCACAAAGCAAGTTCAATCATGAACCAATAGATAAACCCTAACACAAAGGATAGCTCAAGGTACAATCAGAAATACCACCCCAACTGCTGCAATAGCACAATACCAAGGTAGGGCACCTTTCCCAAGAGTAGCGCACAAGAGAGAAATACCAAAAATAATAAACAAGAAGAATCTTTTCCACTGCAGTTGTTGTGTCACCTTCCTTGGACTTGCACCTTGCTCATGTGTAGATGAGAGAGTGTGAGTGTGTGTAACAAATGAGCCAAGGCACCTCCTATTTATAGTCTTCTTGTCCTCCTAATTGGGATCACTTCTCTTATGGAAGGGTGTCTCTTCATTGTTCTTTATTCCTCTGGGGTATTTCCACATTTGTTCAATGGTTCTCTTACTTCCAGAATCTTCTTATCATCTAAGAAAGGTCATCTAGGAGGGAAATTTCCTCCCGCATCTACAAAAACATCAACATGTTACACCCACCTTTCATTTACGACTCGCAGGTCTCAACTCCCAGTGGCCAATCTGCTAGTTCCTTGTTCCACCCTCCCAGCAGCTACCTTACCTACGTGCTCTGTCAAACCATTGATTCTACAGCAGCTATAGAACTCTGACAGCTACTTGCTACAACATATTCCATGATCGTCCTCTCTCCTCAGTTGCTTTGTATACTTTTACCTCAGACCTTCGTGGCTTCACTTAGCGGCTTTGATCTCACCCATCCACCCTCCACAGATCCGCCCAACAATTCCATCAACCATAAAAAAAAATTGTTTTTTGGCTGCCTACAGACCCGATCTGCATCCACATGTGCGTGGCTTGCTTCCACAAAACCAGATTCTCTCCAGCACACAGAATTTTACCAGTCAGCTGCTACATCTCACTACTCTTTCAATTGGCGAGTGTTTCACGATTCTCCTTGACGGTTGTCCCACCGCTCGTGCCTTCTCACCCAGTCAATTCACTTACAACCCAATCTTCAATAGCTAACACATGCACAATCGCTCCTTGTTTCAAGATCACACAACTCAGTGAAAAACTTCAATTAATATGTATGTTGTATGATCCATAGGAATCGTACGTCGAATGTACCATACGACATGTTATCCCCACTTTTCAGGGATAACTAGGAGATCATGTCTCGAGGCCCACATGTCCTAGACATGGAGTGTCGAGAGAAGGAGTGACCTGAGCATGGATCTGGAGGCCCCACCTTTTCTTCTTCCATCATATTTATCTTGTCAGTAACATCCATCACCATCGATTTGGTCCTGTATCAAAAGAGGTTTTTGCTTCATGAGGTAACTAGTCCAGGTATCATGGTATGTGTCACATTTGATCGTTAAAACCTTTAAATATATGCATCTGATTTTTTTCATCTCTAACGACTACTTGGAACTTACATTTTCCCATTTGACCATGTTTGGGGAGATTGAGAGGGTGCCCTAGCAAGCCTATATCTGTAGGTTTTGGTTTTCCATTAGGGGGATTTCTAAAAATCCATCATTCGCTCCCATCATAGCACCACCTTTTCATATTACTTCATGCTCACTTACCCCATTCCCCTTGTTCGGGCATTGGGTTGACCTATTTTCAAGACTGCACCTTACCTCATGGGAAGAAGGGGCTAAAGGCCCAGAAGGTAAAATCAAGCAGGTAAAAGATAAAATCCTAAGAATAAAACCTCGAGATGCTTCGCCCAGGGATCCCCGAGAAAGCAATAAAAGGATTCTTAGCAAGAAACAAGAGGGACCCAGAAAAATAATAAAACAAGACCTAGTCAGAGGATAGGGGGTCTCATCACGAGCTAGCCTATTAGGTCCATGGGTACCTAGCAGTATGACATTGCCACCAGCTGGTTACCACACCAGGGTAGTGACTCTTGGTTGCATGGCCAAGGGAAAGGGGGGTATCATCACGAGCCAGCCTTCTCATCTCTGTGAAAGTACTTGTAGGTAACGCTGTAAGATCTGGTCACCATGCCAAGGCAGTGTCCCCTGATTAGCTCTTGAACAAAAAAAAGCAAAAAAGAATAAAAGGATAAAAAAGAATAAAGGCAAGAATGGGCTTGGAAAGAATGCATCCATGACAGGTATAGCTCGCCCTCTACAAAGGCACCCATAGGTAACACCTTTGCATCCTTACCCTTCACTACACCCACATTCTTGGACATCCCCTGACCACATCACCCACTTACATGGCTTGGATGAGGTCTTTCCAAGAACTTTCCTTTTCCTGTGGACACTAGCCCAATAGGATTCCTTTTCCTTTTCTCCAGACTTGTATTGCAGGCTTGTGTAACGTCTTTGAGTTGTTAACTGATGTATTAGGCATTTTATGCATATGTTTAATAATATTGATGATGAGATGTGATTGAAATTGCTATGATCCATGTGACTGATGAGCCCATGTAGGGCGTAGCCTTTGATGTGCAAGACCATGCTCGATGGACGGGTACCATTTGGATCGGTACACATGCGGAGATGATCACTTCGGACCTCCATGTTCTAAAGAGACCACCAAATGGATGTTGAGACCCCATCAAGGGGTAGAGACTGGGCAGAGGTTGATCAGATACTTTTCACTAGAGAAGAAGAGGTCGTTCCACCAGAGGCACCCCGACACAGCTGGACCTAGGGGGATTGACCCATTTCCAGTGGGATGTTGGCTCTAGATGCCCTAGTACATCACCAGGAGGCTTATGAAGTCATCATGAGTGTGTTGGCAGATGGACAGGGCAGTTGGCACGTGTGGCATCCTGGAGAATCCCAAAAGGGGCTAACGTCTTGCTTCAGGAGGTTGCATTTTCCCTAATAGGGGCTAACGTCACCCTAGAAAGGGGTGACATCTTACCTTTTTCTTGATTAGGGTTTTAGATTGACAATTTAATGTAAAAACAGTATGATTTTATATTTTGGCCTTGTCGGCCTTTTTACCTGGCCTAAAATGTAAAATTAGGTCAAGGTTTTGTATAAATGAGGGATTTTTACCTTCATTTTTGGATCACTACTGATTCACTCCATAAGGAGGTCTGAAATTTGTGCCCTCTCTTGGGTATTTGGCTGATTTAGTGAGGCGCACTTATTGAAGGAAGACATTTTTTTCATTTCATGGTGTTTCTCTTGAAGGAAGGTGTTACAACTAGGGTTTGCATGGTTATCCCTTGATGAATTGTAAGTATTTTTCTGCAAAACTTCTTAAATGAATGGTTGTAGTCTTATTTTCTTGCATATGTTTATAATTTGTTGAATTTAAACCCTAGATGACAAGCACACAAGTAGGTCCTTGTCTCATGTCCCTTAATAGAGAAATTTTCATCCATTGAAGAGGAAAAGAGAGCCTAGTCGTAGCTACGCTCCTTTTTATTCCCCCTTTATGCTAGTCGTACCATTTGAAACTCAAGAGGAAGAAGACGTCCCAGGCCTAGGTTATCTACACTTAGGGCCATTTTTCTTCTAAGGTTTGATGAAAGATCCTTGTTGTAGCAACACTCTCCCTCATTGACTCTCTTGTCTTGATTTTGTGCTTCATTTTTCAGCTAGCCGTTTTGCCAAATTGACCTAAGGAAGGAGGAGACAGCACGAAGCCTTGCTATAGCAACACCGGAGTGAGCCTCTCTCCCCTAGGGTTTTGATTCTGAGGCCATGCCATTGCAGAACTTCAGAACTCTTCCCTCTAGTCCTTAGTCGTCCTCCTTCAACCCTTGCATCCTTCACTTTGACTCCATTTTACCCTCTAAGGCACTGATCTAAAATCCTCCAACGTTGAAGTGAACTTGATCACAACTACTTTCAAAACTTTGAGTCAAACCTTAACTAATAACCCTAATTGTTGTCATTATCTTATGTTATTTATATCATTAGTGCAACAACGTTCTCCTTTATGAGCAATTGAATGGTGTTTAGGCATTAAATGAAATAAAGTGTTGATTGGTCATATTGAATGCTACATCATTCCAGTATTTATTGGTGAAGTGACATTATTTTCATTGCTATATTGATAAACATTGACTTCGTCAATATTTATTTCCATATTGCTTATATATACATACTTATCAGATAGTCTTATGAAGTACTAACCCATAGAATAATTTGCACATATCAGTTTGTTGTTTCTTTGTTCCAGGCTGGTATACTTATTTGGGGGTTTTACTTCTTAAATTGGCCTTTGGTCAGACTATCTGTTTGGGTGGTGANTATCAGATAGTCTTATGAAGTACTAACCCATAGAATAATTTGCACATATCAGTTTGTTGTTTCTTTGTTCCAGGCTGGTATACTTATTTGGGGGTTTTACTTCTTAAATTGGCCTTTGGTCAGACTATCTGTTTGGGTGGTGACTTGTGAAGGAGGAAAATATTATCTTTATCTTACTAGCCTCTTGCCTCTTCAAAACCCCAGGTCACCGAAGACGTCTCCCCTGGGCCTCACCTCCCTAAAGAGAAAGAAACATCCCATTGTGGTGACATTGGGTGGGATTGGTTCATGTTACGCTAGTTTGGCCTTCTATCTTATAGCCTTTTATCCTAGCTACAAACTATGCGATAGTATTTTGGAGTCGTTTCCGGGGAACACTGAGTCAAACCTTCCTCAGACGACACTTTTCGGTAAGCCTTGCCTCTAGAAGCCTTATATTACAAGCTTACCTGGCGACTCCACCAGGGTGTTTTCCCTTTTCTCTGATAGTTTCAAGAAAACTGTCTGGCGAATCCACTGATGATGAAGCCAACTATGAATTCACAATGGGACCCAGGAAACTACAAGACTTTAGACATGAGTAACATCCCAGGGTACCATCAATAAATTCCCTTTGAATACATAAATTTGCTCCCTGGATTCACTGGTGGTGATAGAGAAAGAGTTGACTATCATATGATAAATTTATGGAACTTCTTCCTGTCCTACCCTATCGATGATTATGTTGAAGATGTGGTCATGAAAATTTTCTCTACCACTTTTTGTTGCAATTCCAAAGAGTGGTATGACAACCTCCCTGACACCAGCATCACGACTATGGAGCAATTTGAGAAAACCTTTCTCGAGAGATGGGGTATCCAATTAGAATACATCCCATCACTATTAAAAGAACTCGAGCATATAAAGCAAGTTGAGGATGAAATTGTCAGAGACTTACAGGATATATTTGACAACATGCTATATCAAATTCCCAAAATTCATCATCCCGAGGAGAGATACCTGGTCCATCTCTTTACTCGTGCAATTTTGGGATATTTGAGTTTCCCTCTTGATAAGAGAACCCCAAGGACGCTCGATGAAGCCTAATACATGGCTGCAATGATTGAGTAGAAGATCTCCTTTCTTGAGATAAGATACCTCTTTACCTCAAGTACTCTCAATGGGGAGAGTTTGTTTACCCTTGAGAACTTCATCATTGATTTCCAAGAAGAAGGTGAACAAACCACAGATCGACAAGGGATTGTTGAAGACACAGTTGAGGAGCCAGAACCCAATGACGAAGTATCAACATGCCCTCTTCCTCTTGATGAAGAAATCCACAAGCCTTCTCCGCCTACACAACAACAACATGATAAGGTTAGTTTCTTTCATTTTCAGGATTTTGATGATACCTTGTTTAATGATTCAGAGAGTGATGGGGAAATGGAATTCTCGAATGAAGAGAATCTTCCTTGTTGCATGACCAAAGAAGAAGGGGATACTCTTGAGGATAATACAGTAATGCATGTTAAATATACCCAAGTCCTCGAAGCTCCTGCACAAGAAGAAAAAGTAAGTTACCCTCCTCCCTAATATTCAGGAAATTGTCTACTTTGTGATTTGGAAAAAGAGGAGGAAATCGGTGAGCTTTTGAATGTTTCGAACCCTCCATGTTATGATACTGATACTGACATAGATGATTTTGATGAGTTCATACATGTTGGGAGACATAGGTGGGATGCAGTTGGTTATGATATGGATCCCATCTATGACATAAAGAGTCATCTCCGAGTGTTGCCTTTGCAATTATCACAGCCAGCTCTTGACCAGTGGCAACGGGGAGATGATATTTTTACCGATGCTCCCCAAACACCCAAGGTTGACCAAGTACAGTATTTGCTTGATGATTTTTGGTCTTATATTGAGGCATTTGATGAGTACTCCTCTGAGCACTTAGATTTACCCTATGAATATGACTATCAACCACCACCATGCTCGGATTTTGATAGGAGTAAGAACATTGTTTGCCTAAAGAAGGATTCTCATGACCTTTTTCTCCAGCTACCTGTTATTACTTTCCCTTGTTGTTTCATTAAAGGTATAGTTGGGAAGTATATCTTTTACATTGAGTTTCCTCTGAGGCAAACCCTAGAATGCAAGGGTTGTTTGAAAACTACGAGTTCACATCTATCTTCTCATTGTTTCAACCTTCCCTTGAGAGTTTTCCAGTCCTCTGCTAGATCTTTTTCGATCCCTTCCGAAGCTCCAGAGTGTGAAGATGTCCTAGGTGGCCAGTTTACCAACCCTCAGAGTCAATGTTCTGAACCTTGGACTTTTCATGACCCCTTCCAGAAGTGGATTGAGTGCTCTCCTCAGATATGGACTTGGAAAGATTTTATCCCTCCCACCCGCCTCCATGAGTTAGACTTTATGATTTCCGATGATATGATATACGCTCTAACCCATGTCATTTTTGTGCTTGATTTGTCATTTTTATGGTTTATGATGAAGCACAAAGGAAGGTATTGTGGGACATTGTTGGATTGGCTTCACTAGTTGTTTGACTACAACATCCAGCAAACAAGTAACTACAGGTAAGTAGTTTTCTTCATATTTATTGATTGCTTTATCTTAGTATATATATGTATGTTGGGGTGGCATTACCACACCAAATTTTGTTACTGATGCTTCTTTCGAGATCAAGCAGGTCTGCAGGTTATGCCAGAGATGTTGAGGTTCTCATGTGCTCTAGGGTGAGCACATGTCCCCGAGTTGGAACCAAATGGTATCCCCACTTTTCAGGGATAACTAGGAGATCATGTCTCAAGGCCCACACGTCCTAGACATGAAGAACAGAGAGTAGGAGTGACCTAAGCATGGCCCTGGAGGCTCCACCTTTTCTTCTTCCATCGTCTTTATCTTGTCAGAAGCAGCATCACCCATCACCATCGGTTTGGTCCTGTATCAAAAGAGGTTCGTGATTCATGAGGTAATTAGTCCAGGTATCATGGTATGTGTCACACTTGATCGTTAAAACCTTTAAATATATGCATCTGATTCTTTTTATCTCTAACGACTTCTTGGATATTACATTTTCCCACTTGACCATGTTTGGGGGGATTGACAGGGTGCCCTAGCAAGCCTGTATCTCTAGGTTTTGGTTTTCCACTGGGGGGGATTTCTGAAAATCCATCATCTGCTCCCATCATAGCACCACCTTTTCATCTTACTTCCCGCTCACTTACCCCATTCCCCTTGTTCAGGCATTGGGTTGACCTATTTTCAGGACTGCACCTTCCCTTATGGGAAGAAGGGGCTAAAGGCCCATAAGGTAAAAGAAAGATGGTAAAAGATAAAATCCTAAGAATAAAACCTCGAGATGCTTCGCCCAAGGATCCCCGAGAAAGCAATAAAAGGATTCTCGGCAAGAAATAAGAGGGACCCAGAAAAATAATAAAACAAGACCTAGTCATAGGATAGGGGGTCTTGTTATCCCTGATTTCTAGGGATAACTAGGAGATCATGTCTCGAGGCCCACAGGTCCTAGACATGGATTACCGAGAGCAGGATTGAACTGAGCATGGCCCTGGAGGGCCCATCTTTCTTCTTCTTCATCAGACTTGTCCTGTTAGTAGCAGCAGCATCCATCACCTTCGGCTTGGACTTGTATCAGAGAAGACTCTTGCTCCATGAGGTAATTGGCCCAGGTATCATGGTACATGTCATGTTTGATCATTATAACTTTCAGATATATGCATCAGATTCCTTTCATTTCTGACAACTGCTTGGATCTTACACTAACCCACTTGACCAT
>SNQJ01S0145994.1:473-23992 GCA_010110895.2 Picea sitchensis
GAACGCTTCATAGCTAGTGAGTATCCTTACTCCCAAGGTCTATGCTCCGAGCCACCCTATGACTTCGTTTCTAATTTACCCCCTTGCCCAAGGAACAATCCTAGCTACCCTGGGATCAAGCTTCCTAATGAAACCCTCGACAATGTAACCAAACCCTCACCTGTATTTTCGAAGCCCGGACATTCGTCATGTGACCAGTGTGATGTGTGGGTGGAACGATACTATATATACGTTCCCTTACTTCAATAAAAAATCAAAGTGTTGAAAAACCAAGTTACAGTATTGACGAGCCAAAGGGGCAAGCTTCAAGAAAATGATAGGAAGAAGAAAACCATTGGTTCCATCGTTTTTAGGAATGTCGAATCAGCTACAACCATCGTCAATTCCAAAATGTCATGATCAAGCTGTCTGCTCGTCATCCAGGTATGAATTTAGGTATCAATTTTGTTTTGTGAATTGCTAGGATTAATATAATGATTTGAGTTCGGTTTTCAAATAGCTCTGTCTATTGTTCAAAATGACTCTGTTATAGCCATATCGAAAACGGTTATGTTGTTCATCCTGTACATTGTTTTTGTTTTGCTAAAATTAAATGAGGTTATGATTTGGTTAAATGATTTGGTCATGCCCAATTTAGCAATTGATTGGTTTTCATTTGTTTTGATTCGTTTGATTTTTGGTGCGAGTTAACGAAATCAATGGTTTGCTTTCGCTTGGATTTGGTTGGTATCTAATCTGAACAGGAGGTCTTCATGCTAAAATTAGAGCACGATCATGTTTTGATTTAGTATGATTTCGTTGTGGTCGGATCACATCGACCCTGATTGAGTTTTGATGATTTGATTTTTGAAACGATTTCATGAGTTTGATTGTTATGATCTTTTTATACGCTACATGATGTTATCTTCTAAATCAGGAATACAAATTCGTTCGACTTCGATTTGGAAAGAACGACTCTGTTTTATATGGAAATGATATTCTCATTTAAGCCTGTGCAAAAGATATCTATGCTCGAATCATGGAACGGTTTTGATTCACAACGAATATGTTAAACTCCAACTGTTCGATTCGCTCTGGTCTTGATTGGATTGCTGTGTATCTTCAATTAGTACGATTATTTTTATGAGTTGGATTCGTATAAAAAATAGACTTGATATTTCTCTGTTTGATTTTAAGTTTCAATACAAGTTGGTTAAACCCAGATCGACATATGTTATCTCTGTCAAATTCGGTTAATAGTTCGTTTTGAAATGAATGCTAGTAATATTTTTATTGAAATTCAATCGATTTCGTCTGCCCTAATTATCAATAACAAATGATGGATGATTCCCACAGATCCTGTTTTGATTTCATTTGAGTTAATTTACACACCAATTTTGATTTGATTCGCTAATGACATGGATCGTTGGTTTATGATAATACAGTTATATCAATTTGAAAATGATCTTGTTTGGATTCGATTGTGTTTCCTGTTGATGAGGCAACATAATGATTGCCTATGATTGGTTTACCTGTATCGATTTCAATTTGATATGAAACGATTTCATTACGGTTCGATACTATTTTGTATACCTGAATTGGTAACGAATTAAACAGAGTATAGCTATCTAGTTTATCGTTTGCTTTAGTCTGTTCAAATTGCATACAAGTGTCGATTTGAATAAGGCTTTTAGCAATCAAATATCTTTTGATAGTTTGAATGTATTTTCAAAGATTTGAATTGATTTTAATGCTGATTCTGTGTCTAATTTAGACCAGCTACAGAATCGCAAGATTCTGTAGCTAGTCTATAGAATTAGATTTTTATCATTTTCATTAACAAAATATCCTCCTAACTTGTCCATTTTTGACCCCTTTCAGGGACATCCGAATTGCATTGGACATGCTGGACAGTCTAGGAGATATTTGTGTGATTTAGTTTTTATTTTAAGTTCCTAGTTTAATCAGAGATGGGATATTTCCCAGATTTTATGTAAACAGTTTTGATAACTTCCACATGGATGTTTTACCCTGTGGAAGGTCTTTAAATACTTATTATTTTTTGTAATAAGGGGCATCCTCACTTGTGGGAGAACCAGGCTATGGATTTCTAATACAAACTGAGACAAGAATTGATGTTATTGCTACAACTTTCGCTTTCACTATATCAATCTTTTGTTTCAAGTTTATGCATGTCATTTGCAGTTGATTATAGACTACTTTAGCTATCATAATCTATTGCAGAATGATATGATTTAATTAATGTGCTATCCATAATCTGATCTCTTTCATTATTTTTAAAAGTACAATAATTATTTTGTTTCAGTTAATGAATCATGGATTTCTCTTCTTCGTTAATTGAATCATTACGTATAGATCTTTGCATACAGGTTTATCTAACTGTGAAGATTTATAAATCATTTGGTTTTTGTAATTTTAATGTCTTGTGTGTCCTGTAATCATATTTGAAGAGCACTGCAGCTTTTGTTTACGAGAATCTCCTGGATAATTCGGTGCAGGTTTCCTCCCTCCGATCAGCTAAGACAATCATTACATGCAGGACAAATCTGGAGCGTTTCTCCAGGTTAGTTTGTTATTTATTCAATAGTTTATTTGTTAGTATAATTTAAGTTGTTTAGTTAGATATATGTGTAGTTTAGACTTGTAGATTAGAGTTAGTAATTTAGTTGTTTAGTTTAGTTAGTTTTTGTGTTATTTCTTGTTCATAAAATTATAAAATCAACAAAAAATATCTCTCTCTATCTTAGGGAAGAATACAATGAGTTTTTCAGGTTTTCATTCAAATCTGTAAATTGTAGATATTGTACATTTTGTGAATAAGATTTATTTCTGTTAGTAGTTAGATATTTAATTTTTAGAGTTAGCATAATATTAGATAGTAGATTGTATATATAGATTAGTTAGATTAGTTTATTAGTTTGTTTTATTTCTTTTTAGTTAGATTAGTTTAGTTTGTTTTAATAGTTATTTTTAGTTAGGTTAGTTAGTTTAGAGTATTTTTTTTTTTTAGGACCTTAGATTGGCTAACGGAGCCGCTAAACCCGTCAGGGTGGTTCATCCCAAACGGCTTGGGTTATTAGACAACCCTGGACCGGTTCCACTCTCCCAGTTGACGGACGGTCATTTTCGCCCGTCAACACAGCGGAGTGAGGAATGCCAACAATGTCTAAATAGGTTAAAGTAGAAAATGGTTACTGCATTGATCCTAGTGTTTCCTGATTGGAAAAAAGAGTTTCATGTACATGTTGACTCATCATCGGTAGCATTAGGAGCAATATTTTCTCAACCAAGAGAAGTAGAGATAGACCATCCGATTTCCTTTGCAAGCAGGAAGTTATCATCTATAGATAAGAACTATACCATGACAGAATGAGAAGGTTTATCCATGGTGTATGTTTTGCAGAAGTTTAGACATTACTTGCTTGGATCTCACTTCAATATGTATACAAACCATTCTGCACTAAGATACCTAGTGAATAAGCCTATGTTGGGGGGTGGGAGGGGGATATGCAAATGAATCTTGTTGTTCCAAGAGTATGACTTTGAGGTGATCGCGAAACCATATAATTTTAATTCAGGATCAGGTCACTTATCTTGCATACTGTCAGGAGAAGATGTAGGAAATATGGATGATAGTTTACCCGACACACATATATTTGTAGTCCAAATTGTGGATGGTTATTTTTCAGACATAGTCCAGTTTTTTAGCACAAGATTAGCAACACCAAAGTTTAAAATTGTGCAGAAGAAGCAATTAGTCATGAAGGAAACAAACTACCAACTGATAGCAGGAAATATATACAAGTTAGATGTAGATAGTATTTTGTGACGCTGCATATTAGAGCATGAGAGACATATGATATTGTCAGAGGCACATGAAGGGGTCGAAGGAGGTCACTATACAGGAAAGGAAAAAAATAAGAAAATATTGGGCGCAAGACTATGGTGGCGTACCCTTCACAAAGATGCTAACAAATTTTGTCAGAATTGTGATGTTTGTTAGAGACTAGGGAAGCCTTCTAGGAGAGATGAAATTCCTTTAGTACCACAAGTGACACTACAAGCATTCAAAAAATGGGTAGTAGATGTTTTTGGGCCAGTTAATCCTCCGGCTAAGAGGTCGGGAGACATATATATTATTACTGCGATAGATTACCTAACTAGATGGGCTGAGGTAGAGCTAGTTAGAGACTGCAACACATAGACAACTGCACAGTTTCTGTTCAAAAATATAGTAACAAGATTTGGATACCCTAAGATACTTATGAGTGATCAGGGAAATCATTTCATGAATAGGATGATTGCACCATTGACAGAGGAGTTTCAAATACATTATTAGAAGAGAACACCATACCATCTTCAGACAAATGACATGGTAGAAGCCTTTAATAAAATCGTGGAACATGCACTGACAAAGGTTTGCAATGTAAGAAGGGATGACTGGGACTTGAATATTCTAGTGGTGTTATGGGCATATCGGACCACAAGCAAGAAGATGACATGACATACTCCATTCAGGTTGACATATGGACAAGAAATTATTATTCCAATTGAATTCATAGTTCTGAGTCTACGCATTGTTGCAATAACAAAACTTACATATTCAGGTGCAATGGAAAGGAGATTGTCACACCTTATGGAATTGGAAGAATATCATTTTGTCATAGGTTTTCATCAACAAGTACAAAATGCATGCGAGAAATCTTGGCATGGCAGAAATATCAAGCAGAAGAATTTCTAGAAGGGAGATTTAGTATTACTATACGACAACAAATTCTTCAGCATCCAGGGAAGTTCCATATGCATTGGTTAGGACCTTATGTGATTAGTTTTGTAAAATATGCATGTGATGTACAATTGGATAAACTAAATGGATAAGCTGTAGAAGGACTAGTTAACGGTAGTTGACTGAAACTATATAGGGATAGTAGTGCTTCCGCGCACTAGTCTCAACACGCAGAACATGTACCATAGAACTTGTACTATAGTGTATTATAACAAGGAAAAAAAGTATAAGGTTGAAAGGAATGATTTTTGCGGAAGAAAAATAAACCGTAAGGAGCATCAGAAGGAAGGAGAGATATACTAGTAAATGTCGTGGAAGATAAAAAAAACAGATAAAAGGGCACACAGAAAGAGGAAGCGAGTTGAACAGAGAGATGAAGATCACACAGAGAGAGGATCGGGTAGAGATAGGAGATCACATAGATAATAGTTAAGAGCATTAAAAATGAAACATGATGGAAAAATCATTAAAGAGTATACATGACGAGAATAAGATTTTATGAAGAAACAACATGTCAAAATGGCGAAGATGCGTAGTAATAAATGGAAAGTACCATGAATATTGTAAGAGACTGAAAAATATAATACAATATACAATAAAATATTCAGAGTTAATGCAGGGTTAAGGTAGATGAACTGGGAAAATTGTTTTCTCAACTAGTTCTTGATCGACTGTGAAGAGGCACAAGATAAAGGTACCAAATTCCACTAGGCTTGGCTATTAATTCTAAATGCATTATCAGCATGGAGAGAGATGGATGATGCACAATTTTTGGGAGTAAAAGATAAGTCATGCCTAGCAACAATATATCTAAACTTGTGGCATACTACACATAAGGCGTGACAGATGGAAAATAATGTTGTTTTTTATATTTAAAAGGATACCATTAGAATATGTATCCAGAATACACCACGAATACAACCACATCTAGTAGAGGTGTATAAGTGAGTTGTGTAGTTTAAGGAATACCACCACCATATCTACATTCACACAAAGAAGTATCCAAGAGAAGAATAGTTGGCTATAAAGTACATGATAACAAATGAGGAAATGGGACTGATCATGGAAGAATGGGACGTAGATTGGAAAATCCTAGTGATAGAGACTACGCAACCAGAGACACAACAACAAGATATTGAAGAAATACCAAGAGAAGAAGAAGAAGAAGGGAAAGGAAACGACAAAGAAGAAGGGAAAGGAAACGACAAAGATAATACTGTAGGACATTCGAGAGTTAAGAGGAAATATATTAACAAAGGAAAACCAATGTCATAGAGAAAGAAGAGGAAGACTGTGAAGGAATCAACTGTACAAGCATTGACTGAGGACGATCTAGAAAATATTGGTGATCAGGTTAAGGAAGTCATGGTTGACGTGTTTCACCATGTAGTGCAACATCAAGAGGAGATGAAAAAAAATATACAAGAGCATATGTCTTAGTTGCACCATATGTTAGAAGCAACAAGGATTGCACCAACGCGACATGCATAAGAGGCATAGACAACAAGCACAAAACTGACTACATAAGTGAGGTCGATGGTCTCTCAGTCATTAGAAGTACCAAGAGAGTGCATGATGGTACATATAGCACCAGGGGAAATAACATTCACATCGAATGAGCTGCAGGAGTAGGCACTAGCCTTGAGTCACATTGACTTAGACTTTTCAAAGTTGCTAATAGAGATGTTACAAGGATTGCATGTCGATGTTATGCAAGAAATCAATGTGTGTGCAGAGACAAAATCCAATGAATTGGATAAGGTCATGACAAATAAAGAAGCCTTGCAACTCGACTACAACAAAGTAACCATGGAAAGGGATGAGGCTGCTAGAAGGAAGAAAGGATGCAACAAGAATTCAAGCGAGTATACAAGGAACTTCCAACAGTATCAATGGAGATGTATGCTCCAATAGAAGAGTAGGTGTCAAAGATCGACAAAGCCATCCAAGGCTTCTGCTCAAAGATTGGAGAATTAGAAGCACACACAATACTAGGCACTCCACCCGAGGAGAAAGAGAAAAGGGAGAAAATGGTGAACACAACTATTGAAAATATCAAGAGTTTAGAGGTAGAGTGTGCCAAACTTTGTAAGAGAGAAAAAAAGTATGGACTCGATTGACATGCGATGCCGAATTACAAGATATTGGGAAGAATATTCAAGCTGTGTTTGCGAAAGAACAAAAATCTAAGGAGACAATGAGCAACTTTCCACCAACACAGAAGATGACCACAATGGCAGACAAGAAGAAGTTATACTCTGAAATAAACTAGATGAGAGCAGATCAACAGGATCTTGCACAAAAGATGGAGTTATTACAGGAAGAGGCATACAAGGTAGCATAAGAGCTCACAACTACACAAGGAGTGGTGAAACAAGCCACCTTGGAGACTACCAAGAAACTAAAAGAACTAATAACCATGCAAGTAGTAGAAAAGTTAGCAGAAAAAGAAGAACATGTGAAGGGGACGATCGCCACTGCTAAATAAACCTTTCAGAACTTCTTGGAGACCAAGCTCATGGTGAAGGGAGCGCAACAACAAGCATAAGTGGCTTGGGACAAGCCATAGGTGAATGTTGGGGGGCTGTTAGACAAACATTTTGGATAAGTATTGGGAATCACAGAGGAACGGATTGCGCAACATTTTGACTAAGGAGCAGCGTGCGTGCGAAGTAGTTGGAGATTTTTTAGAGGTTAGCACGCAAAAGGTAGAAAGTAGTTAGGATTTTTGGGACATTTTGTCCACTTTGTAACCATGTTGTAATGGGCTTAGCCCTAATAGAATACTATAAGTATGTCTGGGTTTTTGGGTAGAGGAAAGTTTGGGAGAGATTCTTGACATTTTTTTGAGCTTAGTGTGTGGAAGAAAGTTCATGTTTGTGAAGGATGAGCTAAGTTAAAATATTAGTTAAGAGGTATGTGTGCACTACAAAATGACTAGGGCAGGTTTGGGTATTTACTGAAGGATATTGAATATGCATAGTGTGCACCTGATGTAAGAACTGAAGATTATGAATGAATGAATAAGAAGCCATGCATTGTGGACGTAGCCCAGGTTGGATTGAATCACATTAAAACCTTGTGCCTTGACATATTGTTTATGTGTGTTATATTTCTGATGCATGTGATGGGTTGTTAGGTTAGATTTGTTTACTGTTGATGATTTCTGTGCAATGATAATGAATGGTTAATATTTTGAATATGTCTCTAAGATTTGATGTTATGATCTTGCACACTTAAGTTAATGATGAATGAATGAATGCTAAGTGGAGTAATGTCGCACACAAGGTATATTGTACGATAATTAAATGGTAAGTAAGGGAAACTNAGAAAGTAGTTAGGATTTTTGGGACATTTTGTCCACTTTGTAACCATGTTGTAATGGGCTTAGCCCTAATAGAATACTATAAGTATGTCTGGGTTTTTGGGTAGAGGAAAGTTTGGGAGAGATTCTTGACATTTTTTTGAGCTTAGTGTGTGGAAGAAAGTTCATGTTTGTGAAGGATGAGCTAAGTTAAAATATTAGTTAAGAGGTATGTGTGCACTACAAAATGACTAGGGCAGGTTTGGGTATTTACTGAAGGATATTGAATATGCATAGTGTGCACCTGATGTAAGAACTGAAGATTATGAATGAATGAATAAGAAGCCATGCATTGTGGACGTAGCCCAGGTTGGATTGAATCACATTAAAACCTTGTGCCTTGACATATTGTTTATGTGTGTTATATTTCTGATGCATGTGATGGGTTGTTAGGTTAGATTTGTTTACTGTTGATGATTTCTGTGCAATGATAATGAATGGTTAATATTTTGAATATGTCTCTAAGATTTGATGTTATGATCTTGCACACTTAAGTTAATGATGAATGAATGAATGCTAAGTGGAGTAATGTCGCACACAAGGTATATTGTACGATAATTAAATGGTAAGTAAGGGAAACTGTGCACATATTAAAGGAATGGATAATGCATAATATGGTCATGTTGAATGCCTCACTTCCCCTCATCACTGCATAAACTTGGCTCCTGCAACCCTTCTAGATGCCCCGGGTGAGACTTCACTGGCTTGCAGGTGATGTCGAAAGGGCCGATGTCTAAGGGTTTTGTTGGTCTATTATTGTTGAACCTAGCGTCTACCTGCTGTGCGCTAACAAGGATGATTATATGTTCTCTCTTGGTTCTTCCCTTCTTCTTTTCTAAAATATGTATAGGTGCATGTGCATAAATAATTAACATGATAATAAATAGTTAGATATGTTAGGATGAATATATGAACTTGTTTGTTTTTTCTCTTCTTATTTCTTGGGATATGGGTAGGTGCACGTCTGTAAATAATTAACATCATAATAAATAGTTAGATAATTCATGGGAATAACTTATTTGACTTAAAAAAATAATTTCATTTCCTCTCCTCTCTTCTTTATTGACCTAATATTCATTGTTCTTGTAACAAATGGCATCATATAAATCGTTGAGTTCACACCAAATAATGATTTGCAATATAATCAACATAGGTCCATTTTAACTCCGGATCTATCAAGCACTAAGAGACATAAAATCTCTTGAAGTGTAAATTTTTTGATCATTTAATATGGATCTAGATGCAAATGAAGAAAGGGATAACAATATTTCAATGTAAATATCATATTTATAGTATTTTTATCATGTGTAAATATAGATTTTTTTTTTTCTCTCTATAACAATTTTTATAATAAGTGTAAACATCTATTCTCTCCTCCTCTGACATATATAGATAATTTTTATTTTTAAATCTATATTTGATTAACCTATATAGTATTACTATTATTTATTATATGTATTTTTTTTGAAACTGATATATAAATGTTAACCACTTGAGAACATGTCTATCACACTAGGTTGTAGATTCCCTTGGATTGTAAACTTTATATGAAGTTCAATAAAAGGAAAATGATTATTTATCTTATGAACAAATCTCAATATGCATGTTATAGCTTGGTGAAGGAAGTTGTGTACCTAACTACAACATCCATATTAAGTTTTACTCTTTATGGACATGAGCCGTTTTTTTATAAGCTCATGATTTTATAGTAGTCTTATATTTGTCAAAAGACTACTTTAATATAAGAAGGGTTTAACAACTTATTTAATGATTTAAAATTTTAGTTAGGGATTTTACATTTTTACACATATAAATAAATGCTTTTCTCCTCCTATATATATAACGATCACTTTATAATTTCTCCTCCTATATATATAACGATCACTTTATAAATACAAATTAATTATTTTTATGTTTTTTTTTTTTAAAGAAACCTTTCTCCATTACTTAGAATTGCATGTACAATCTATTCATAAATGTGTAGGTTTCATTATTGTTTCTTACTTATTCATTATTATTGTTCAATTTTTATTTCTAATGCATTAATAATCACATTTAATTATAAAACTATTATAAATAATAAAGATAGATTGATATAGAAATCTTTCCAGTGGTGTAGAGTAGTTGGTGAGGGAGTGTGTTGTTAAGGCACTTTGTAAATGAAGTCATTAGTTTAAAACCTCGGGGACACCTCAAATCTAACCATATTAAAAGTTGGTGCCATCCAAATCAAATGCAATCCCCATATAATTTTGAAAACTAAATACCTTTGGATCATAACATCTCAACCACAAATCAATCCTACAAATAAAAAATACTTTAACTAACAAAAAAAAACTTAATATAAACATCTCTTATAAACTTTTCATGAAAAACTTAATAAAAACATCCTCTTATAAAATTTTAATGAAATAATACCATAATAGTTTATACATACTATCATATCAAAATTGAACTTGTAATGTTGCCAATGTTTAGCCCCACAAGCGAGGACCTTTCATTTATATGAAAATCACATTTAACTATTTCATAAATGTATATCATAGAAATACTTTAATGAAATTCCAAATTGTTTTATTAATTAAAAAGTCTAAGAGGACGGTGAAAGTCTTAAGTTCAAGGTTCGTAGAGGATAAAATTTATGTAATTTAATGTTTGTTCCTCTTATTTCCCCTTGGCAATATGCCCTTTTAGAAGTCAACACCATTGCCGTTTACCCTTAACCTTAGGTTTAATTAAAAAAAACTTAAAACATATTTTTTTATAAATGTATATTATTTTTATAATACATCAAATTTGAGTTGGTTGGTTCATTTTAAAGGCGAATGAAAGAAATTTGAGTTTATTAATTCATTTAAAGGCCCGTCTTGTAGGGAGCCTTCATTGATAAAACTTTAATTTTTTTTTCAAAAAGCTAATGAAGTAGCCATGGTTCAGTGTTGAGGTTTACAAATTATGAAGTTGTTTCCTAAGGTTTTGTTTAATGTACTTTGCACTAGCGAAATAGTATGTTAAAAATGGATGAATCTAGATACAAGTTTTTGGTGAATTTTTAAAAATAGATATTTTTAAATTTTTCACTCAAAATAGTAGGTTAAAAATGGATGAATCTAGATACAAGTTTTTGCTAATTTTTTCAAAATAGATATTTTTAAATCTCATATTTAATGTAAAGTTAATCCAACCCTTAACCTCAAGGCATATTTCTTGAAGCAACAACAAATTTTAAATAAAAAATTTACATCAACAAATTTTAAATAAAAATTTTACGTCTCCTTTATGACTATTCTCTTCACAATTTGATAAAACTTACTATTTCTTGAAACAACAAAAAATTTTAAATAAAAAATTTACATCTCCTTTATGACTATTCTCTTCACAATTTGATAAAACTTACTATTTCTTGAAACAACAACAAATTTTAAATAAAAAATTTACATCTCCTTTATGACTATTCTCTTCACAATTTGATAGAACATACTATTGTGACACAAGATCCTAATTGAAAAAATGAAGGGAATGGAAAACTTTAACCAACATTTTGAGAATTATGGCCTTGGTTAGTAGCATTATCCTAAATGCAATATTGAAGGTTTTGAACAAGAAATTAATCAAATTATTACATACATTCCTACACATCGTGAGGAGACAACCATCTAGATAAATGATCATTTTTTAGAGGGGTCCTATGAGGGCCAAGGTCTAAGTTCCACTATGCATAGATACTCACTAAAGTAGGTCAAATACCTAGAATATGACCTCCAAATAATAATGAATTCAATAACTGTCAATTGTGCAACTTTAAAATTGGATACAAAAGCACATGTTCAGAAGGTTGAAGCTTAATGCTCCAACCCACCTAAGGAGATGAATCAAATTGAACCCTTAGCTCTAGGAGACCATAAACAATAATGTGAGTATTATGTAATGCCCGTGATAATTATACTAGTTTTCTATCTCACATTAGTCATTTTGGATGTTTTGGTATATATAAAAACACATTTTGTCAATCACTATTGATATTTGGTCTCATCTAAAATGTATAGAAACTCTTAAGTGACTTCCTATTTAACTCTTAGTGGAGCCTAGACACCATTTTGATTAGGATAAACTGAATGACACTAGGGTCCAAGATCATTGACAATCATTTCGCCTTATCTACTTGCATTGGCTATGGCAACCCCACTTAATGAGGGGGCTAAAGATGCCACTTTTCTTAGGAAGAATATAACCTTAGTTGAGGAATATTGTAGTATATGTGATTGACTTGGGTACTCACACATGCATACCCACTAGGAGGTATATTGGATAGTCCATTCCTATTTTTTGTTCATATGTGACTCACCCAATAAAGTTACAATACCTCTTAATCATTTCTCTAATGTGATGGACCACCTTCTCAAAGTCCCCCTCCCTTGGCGTAGAAATGGAACCTATCTAGCCTTAAGTGCTTAGGTGGATTCCTTAGATCCCTTCTTGATCTGTAAAATGTTGTGGATATTCTACTGCAAAAGTTCTTTACAACATATATGATAAATATCTGAAATCTTTATTATTAAGGTTATTTTTCCCTTAGATTTCCATAATATTTAGTTACAATTTTTTTCTGCTTATGCATTAAATAGATAAAATACAAAAAAATAGAGAGCAATAAAATACAATCACACCATCCACAAATAAACACAAGATATGACTTGGGAAACCCAATACGAGAGAAAACCTGACTAGAAGGTGAGGTTGCTCTGTTATCTTTTCTCTGGTATAGAAATGATGCAAGTACAAAGAAAGAGGTACTCTCTATCACAGAGTTGCCTTTGACTTGTGGCCCATATGGCTGCTACAAAATATCTCCTCCTCTATTATGCTCACAGAATACCACTCTCAGATGTTTTTCTCAGTGATGGAACAAGATACAATGCTAAAGAATGGAACCCCTTCTCCTTATAGTGGCTTGGCATTTAACATAGCGTGATAGCCATCTAGGGGTAGGTTTTTGACTTCCTCAACCCTAAATTGTGATAGGATTTTGAACCTTTTAGAATATTCTTGAAATTACATACATGGATAGCCCCATATGCATGAGTAATGGGGCTGACATGGCATCCTATCATACCATGGTGGTCAACGCGGTAGGTCAACTTGCAAGAGGCATAACTTTTTCATATGAGCTCTGATTGACGCGATGTTTGCACCATTGGAAAGGTCATGATGTGTGGAATAGTGACACATGGCCCTAGATATGCTGGGAAAGTTTCAACCCCCAAAAATCCCCTTTGATGCCTCAAAATGGCCTCGAAGATTTTGGACCCAAATTTTCCGAATTGGGACCCACCACTAAAATGGCCATGCATGCTAATTTCTTCAATTTTTTCCACTCTGAAAGGATCGAGATAGATGAAAAACAATACAATGATCCAATATGGATCATACCTTCCCATTTAGGGAGGATTTTGGTCCCCAAAATATTTATTGAATGAGGTGAGGAAATGTTTCCTCTACCTTCTCCATGGAAAAACACTTTGCTTTGCTTGGAAGTTGTCCTTTCAAGCCAATCTGCCAAAGGTCGTGCTAACCTTGTCTTGTAGTTCTGGACCACTTCTGAAAAATTGTGTCCTCTGCTAACTCTGCATGAGCATATGGTGCTAATTCCTCTATGGAAGGTAGGACCTGCTCCTCCTCCTGATCCAAGATGGAAGGCTCATACAGTTTGAGATTCTCCACATTAAATACTGTGTAAATGCACATGTATGAGGGTATATTGAGTTTGTAGACATTATCTCCCACCTTCTCCAATAACTCAAAAGGACCATACCATAGAGCCTTGATATGCTTAACATGAACCTGTAGCCTTTCCTTATTCAACTGTAAACATACTCTGTCTCCTACTCTAAATGTTCTCTCTATTTTGTGCTGGTCATCTCTAGCCTTGTAATTTTCCTGTGATTCCTTTAGTGTCTCTTGTACTTGCAAATGGATCTACCTGATCTTCTCAACATTTTTTTCTACTTTTAATGCATCTCCCGTGAGGTCCTCCCTCCCTCCTCCTTGTTTTCCATATACAACATCTAAGGGTGAAGGTGAAAAATACCCGAAGAAAGTTTCAAAAGGTGACTTACCAACATAAATGTGGATTGCTCTGTTATAAGAGTGTTGTATATAGATTGTATTTTCATCCCAAGTCTTCAGATGCTTTTGAATGTAACACCTCAAAAGTTGCACCAAAGTCCTATTGAATACTTTCATATACCCATCTATTTCTCGATGGAATGTTGATACCTGTTCAACTTAGTGTCCATATTCTCCCACAATGTAGTCCAAAATGCACTGTGAAATATTGTATCCCTATTTGAGATGATGCTCCTTGGTATCCCAAAGTGCACCGAAACCTGTTCAAAGAACAAGTTTTTTTCTTCATGTCTCTTGATAGTCTTTTTACAAGGAACAAGAATGCACATTTTGCTGAACCCGTCAATTACCACAAATAAATAGTCATGCCCCTTCCGTGTGGTTGGTAAACCTCCCAAAAAATCCATGTAAATTATTTCCCAAGGTCGAGTGGGTACAAGCAAGGGACGATATAGACATTGCTTCCTATTGTTGGGTTTGTTGTACAACAAATAATACATCCTATAATATATCGTGCTACATCTTCTTGCATTTTGGGCCAATACACATACCTCTGTAAGTTGGCAACTGTCTTCCCAAGACGAAAATGTCATGAAACCTTGGAGATGTGAGCCTCTTTGATTAACTACATCCGTTTGCCTTTAGGAACACAAAGCTTGTCAAGCTTGTAGAGTAAACCATTATGGAAATGATAGTCAATCTTGTCGTCACCTTCTTCTATATGAATTTGGCACTATAGTTGCTGAAACACCTCCTTGAAGTCCTCATCTTCTGTGTATGCCTCTTTGTATGCATCATGGGTAAAAGGATCCATGTGCATCAGAGTTCCCAAGGGTGTAATCTTAGATGTGGGTGGTTGTGCAAACATGTATACAAACTTGTTTGTGCTTCCATTCTTATACTTGATCACTAGATGAAATCGTTGTAAAAAACCCATCCACTTGTAATTCATAATTTATTGTAGCTTACTTTGGGCCTGCAAACACTGTAGTGGATGGTGATCTATGGGGATGATGGTATCCTTTCCCATCATATAATGATTCCACTTTTTGACAACTTGTACCAAGGCATAGAGATCTTTGTCGTAGGTAGGGTAATTGAGAACTGCCCCATGAAATACTTCAGAATGACAGCAGACGAGACTTCCTCCTTACATCAATATTGCTACCATGGCTTACCCACTTGAATATATCTCCGCTTCAAAGGATTTTTTCAAGTTTGGTAGTGCAAACATTGGTGCTTGACTAATATTTCTTTTCAGCTCATCAAATTCCTTATACTAATTCTTCCCCCACTAGAAACTCTTACCACTAACTGTTATGGCATGGAGTGGTGTAGCTACTACTAAAAATGAATATATGAACTTCCGCAAGTATTGTGTTTCCCCCAAAAAACTATTAAATTCAGTGACATTTGTAGGAACTGGCCATTTCATGATGGTCTCCATATTTGCAGGATCTGATCCAGATTTAGGAGCGGAACGAACTGATTAACAAACTGAATACAATAAGCACTAAGATATGAAGAACAACACATATATCCAGTGAACAATATATTCTATTGAATAACTGAAATAGGATGAAACTGTAAAACTTCAGAGCTGAAACACTTGCTCGAATGGTGGTAGCTATCTCTGAGAAGAGATGTGGATGTTACATGCATCTGTCTGAGAAAAATGATTACAATGAGGCTCCAAAGGCATTTTTAACATTACTCATGAATGCCAAAACCCATGATATCCAAAAACCTAACCCTAGGATATGAAGCACCAAAATTTATGTGGGCCCCTATGGGTAAGTTGGTACCTCAACTTCCCAAGGTTGTAACTTTTGCATACAACCTCCATTTTAGGTGCGTGATAGCCTGTTGGAAAGGTATTTTAAAGAACTACACATTACACCATCAAACTCTAACTTTGTCTACAGTTTGACTGTGGAGAGAAAAAATAAACACTGTTTAGGGCCCCAAAACAGACTTGGAAGTACAAAAAGATGTGTTGACATGAAAACATACAAAATAATCCAGTTGGATTAGGTGGGAGGCCACCAATATCCACCTGGAAGATGTGTAGGGCTTCACACATTCCCAAAAGTGTATAACCCACAATTACAAAGAAGTACAAAAGAACGTGTTGAACTAAAAATTGTAAAGAGGAGCCAACTGGAATAGGTGGGTGGCCACCAATATCCACCTAGAGCAGTCCTCCCCCCTTAAGAAGCAATGGTATTCATTGCGTTGAGTTCCCCCATCAGGCAAGGAAACTTCTGCTAAATTTTTCCCTGGGTGAGCCACTTTCCTTGATGTAGGAGCTGTCCTGCCTTGACAACCCGATAAAGATGGATCCTCTGCTTGCGAGTGCCCTTGACCTGTGTGTCCACTATCTGATCGGTGGATGAATGTTCCATGCAGTCAAGGTTGAGCTGTGTTGGTGTCAGTTGTTTTTCGATCTTTGAGGTGTCCAATATGGGTGGAAAATATGGTCAAAAGAGGTCCACGTTGAACACTGGGTGCAAGCCAAGGAAGGATGGAGTGTTGAACTCAAAAGAATTTCTACCCACAACCTTGGTGATGGTGTAAGGCCCATATTGAAGTGGGTGGAGCTTCTGATGGGGCCCTGTAAGACTCTCCAAATTTAACCAGACCTCGTCTCCAACCTGAAACTGGTGCGATACCCTATGTTGATCATGGCGCTGCTTGTACTCAGTATTGGATTTCTGTAAAATCTCATGGACCTATTGGTGGATGTGTCGAATCCACTCAATGAATCTTGTGTCTTTTTTGGTCTCAGACTGAACATGGGAAGAGTATGTTTGTGTGGTTGCAAGAGGTAGTGCAACATCATTGGGACCCAAGGGTTGGAATCCCAGTCCCACCTGAAATGGGCTATGGCTGGTGGAGCTATGGAGAGCCCTGTTGTAACTATGTTGAATAGAGGGGAGACTCTCATCCCATGTATGAAAATGATTATAGTTGTACATGCCCAAGATGTGCACAATCATTCGATTGAAGACCTCAGTTTGGTCGTCTATTTGGGGGTGGAAAGCAGTGGATTTAGTTATCTTGGTGTTCAACAGTGACCGACGACTCAATCGAAAGGTGTTGAGGAACTTGATGTCCCTATTAGAGATGATGGTATGTGGTATCCCAAAGTGGACCCACACTCGTTCAGATAATATATTGGAAGTAATTGTCGCTGTGATGTTCTTCTTGCAGGCCGTGACGATGACCATCTTTGAAAACCAATCAATGACTACAAATACACAATCATTGTCATGCTTGGTGGATGGAAGGCCAGACATGTAATCCATCGAGATGGATTCCCAAGGATTCTCAGGGTTAGTAAGAGGGGTGTATAAGCCTTGCTTCTTGATGGTTGTATTGACAATAGCATAGACAGTGCAAGATCTGATATACTTACTGACATCCTGTCAAAGTTTTGGCCAATAAAAATGTTTTTGTAGAATGACCATAGTTTTCTCCATGCTAAAATATCATGCCATCCAACTGTAGTGGGATTTCCAAATCATCTTTTCACGCTCTTTTGCAGGAACACAAAGATGGCCCAGATGGAATAACAACCCATCTTGAATTTGAAAATCGGTGACAGTTGCACCTGTACCCAAGAGTTAATAGGTGGTGGAGAAGTTTGGAACTTGATGATAAAGTTGGGGCCACTTAGATGCCTCATGTCCACAGGAATGGAGCACAGTGGTGAGTGAAGCCATAGGAGGTCGACTGAGGTAGTCAACGACATGCATTGTGCTCTGTGTTTTATACTTAATGTTGAGATGGAACTGCTGCAAGTAGGTGGACCACTTCTGATGGCGGTCATTCTGCAACTTCCCCTGTGTCTGTATGAACTAAAAAGGCTCGTGATCAGTGTGGATGATCATCTCCTTTCCTAGAATGTAATGTTTCCATTGACGAAAAGCTTTTACAATGGAATACATTTCTTTGTCATAGGTGGGGTATTTATGGATAGTATCTGAGAGTGTCTCACTATGGTATGCCACAAGATGACTGTGCTGAGTGAGAACAGAGCCTACAACATAGTTATATGCATCAGTCTCAATATCCAACAATTGTTGCAGATCAGGCAAGGAGAGTACTGGAGCCAAGTAGAAGCGATGCTTCATATCCTCAAATGCTCGTTGTTGTTCCTTCCCCCACACAAAATTTTCCCTGCCACCACCCTTGGTCATGTGGCTGAGGGCCCATGCAATATGGTTGAATCCCAACACGGACCATCGATAGAAGTTTTTCAATCCTAAGAAGCTCCAAAGCTCAGTCAGTGTGGTCGGGGCTGGCCAGTCACAAATGAATTGGATCTTAACGGGATGAACATGTACCCCATTCTCATCAACAATGTAGCCCAAGTATTGGATCCTGTTCATGCCAAAGGAGAATTTTTCCAAGTTGGCATATATCTTGTGTTGCCGCAGAGTGCTCAAAACATGTTGAATATGCCACATGTGCTCCTCCCAAGTTCTGTTGAAGATGATGATGTCATCCAAATATACCACCACAAAAGATTTGGTGAAGGGTCTCAATACATCATCCATCAACCTCATGAAAGTGGTTGGGGAATTTGTTAATCCAAAGGGCATGACCAACTATTCGAAGAGACCTTCTTTAGATTTGAAAGTTGTCTTCCATACATCAGTTGGTTTGATGGGAACCTGGTAATAGCCAGAATTTAGGTCAATCTTTCTGAAGAACTTTCCCCCTTGAGTTGGTCAAGAAGGTCATAAATCCTGGGAATTCGGTACCGATTTCTGACTGTGATTTTGTTTAATGCTTTGTAATCAATGCAGATTTGCTAGGCACCGTCCTTCTTCTACACCAGTACAATCGGGCTTCCGCAAAGGGAGGAGATGGGTTTGATGTGCCCATTTTGAAGAAGATATTGGATTTGACACTTGATTTAATCATTTTCTATCAACGAGCGATGATAGACTGGTCCATTAGGAAGAGGTCCATCGAGGGTTAGATCAATTGGATGCTTGACTTGGCAGTGCATCAGTACCCTGGTGGGCGAGGAGAAGATGTCTCTGTACCCTTCCATGATCCCTTCCACTTGCTTTTGTTGCAAAGAGAGGCTCTGTGTAGAGGCCATGGATGTGGTGGTGACCTTCTTCTTACTGTGAGCATAGATCACAAAGAAGACAAATTTCCCAGTTTGTGAAATGACCTTACTGCATTGCTTAGAAGATATTAAAGAAATAGTGGTAGGCGACGCTACCTCTAGTATCATGTACAATTGTCTACCCAAAGTAATAATAACACTACAGGGTCTAGAATCATACACAACATGACGCTTCCACAAATATGGTTGTCCTAAAATAACATCACAAACTTCAAGGGGAAAAATATCACACAATACCTTATCTTTGAAATGATTGATTTCGTAGGGAAGACAACATTGTTGGCTGACACATAGATCTCTTCCTTGGAGAAGCCAATCGATGGTGTAGGGTTGCAGGTGTGGTTTCGTCGATAGGTCTAGCTACTTGACAAAATTTGTTGAGATTAGGTTCTTCTGACTGCCGCTATTGACAATGAAATGAAGTGAAACCCCCTTTACCCACATCTGTGAGTGAAATATGCATTCCCCTTCCTCTGGTTCTTCTGGTTCGCTTGGATGGAATTTGGCGGTAGTGACAATGGCACTTGGTTCAACATCGATAACACTCTTCCCTCCTTCTGGATTTGATTCAGAATCAAAATCGGTCTCTGACTCGGAAGCCCTCATCTCAGCCACGAGTGACTACTTCGAGTGGAATTATTCAGTGTTGTGCCAAGGGATTTTATGGTATTCACACCATTTTACCGTGTCCTTCTTCATCTTCTCATTGCCCTTCTTGTGTTGCGGCTTGTACTGGTTGTTCTGAGAGTTTCCATCTTTGCTTTCTCCCTTATTGTGTGGGTTGGGGCCACCTTTTCCCTGCTTCGACTGTGAGGAGTTTGCAGATCCAAACTCTCGTCTCTTATGCTTAAATTTCTCCTTGATATTGACAATATATCTATAAGCCATACCCAATGAGGCGATCTACAACAACTCCATTTCTGTTTGAATGTATCTATGCAAACAATTGTGATATTTGAGCACCAGATATCGCTTAGAGTCTTTGATACCCAATTTGGTGTGTAGGGTATGGAAAATATTAGTGAAATCTAGTACTGTCTGGTCCCTTTCTTGATGCAGGGTGGTCCATCTGGTCTACTGGTCCTCGTAGCTTCCAACATGGTAGTACTATTCTTTAATGACATCCCAGAAGGAATTCCATGTAGAGGCAAACCCAAATATTGCAGATTCCTCTATGGCCCTTTGCTCAGAGTAAGTGTCCCACTGGTCCTTAACATGGGGGACGACCTTGAGGAGGGAAAAAGTAATATTTTCCCTATCGGAAAAATTGTGAACTGAAAAATACCCTTCGAGCAGATTCAACCGTTTATCTACAACATCCGCATCTATCAATCCTTCAAATAATGGAATATAAAAATTTTCCTGTACCTTGAAGGGGGTTCATGGCTGCTTGATGAAGATGCTTCTCTTGTGGGAAGCCGCCAAAGGATCTGCGCAAATTTTTCCATCATTTCCTTCCTTTGTCATACAAGGGATTTCTCTAGCAAAATTTTAAAAGGATCTCCTGCTCCATCATCTTTATTTTTGTCTCCCATGGGTTGTTTTCGGGTTCGATGCAACCGATCTTACAATGGATCGATTGGTTCGAGTCCCAAATTCTTGTACCTAGATCTTGTAGGGGACATGTACGAAGAAAAATAAATGAATAGAAGACCACTATGATACCACTGATCCGTATTTAGGAGCGGAACAAACTGATTAACAAAATGAGTACAATAAACTCAAAGATATGAAGAACAACACATATATCCAGTGAAAAATATCTTAGATTGAATAAATGAAATAGGATGAAACTGTAAAACTGCAGAACTAAAACACTTTCTTGAATGGTGGTAGCTATCTCTGTGAAAATATGTGGCTGCTACGTGCATCTGTTTGAGCAAAATGATTACAATGAGGCTCCAAAGGCCTTTTTAACATTACTCATGAATTCCAAAACCCTATACATCTAAAAACCTAACCCTAGGAGATAAAACGCCAAAAGTTATGTGGGCCCCTATGGTTAAGTTGGTACCTCAAAATCTTGGGGTCATAACGTTTGCATACAACCTCCTGTTGGAAGATTGGTTGTTGTCATTGATGTCAACCCTCGTCATGGGTTTTGGACCGCAAGATTGATGAACGTATTTGGACATGAAGGACAATGCACATGCATATACAACACCCATGGATGGATAGTATACATCATGTTGTTTCTATTGGTATGTGTCACGCCATGCGGATCCTCATGGTTGAGGAGAAATGAATTTTTGAAGATGACAAAGTGAATTGAAGAAGGAAGTACATGTAGGCCCTGAAGATAATTAAAGAACATAATTACAAAATAGGAAAGTGTCAGGTCGGCCCTAATGTTAAAAGGAAGTGACATAAATGGTATAAATAAATATCATTATACATTCATTTTATACACAAGTCGAATTTAAGAGGAAATCAGAAGTAAAGAAGACCGGATTTCAAGGGAGAATGAAGTCTTTTGGTGATGTGTTCTAAGGTATGTTATTTTCAGGTCATCTTTCCATTTTCACTATAATTTTTTTTCTAGAATGATTCAGATGGTGAAATTCAGGTCATATGGTATTGAGAAGACATATCAAAGTACCTGTGGTAAAAGTTCCAGCTCTTAATTCGCTATAATTATGGAGATACATTCTGTGGAAGATAGGGTTTATTACCAGTCCTGAAGCTAGTCAACAAATAGGTGTTCTGGGTAAAATAGTCATAACGTCTTCATAGAGAATCCAAATGAAGTGGGACAAATTGCATTGGAAATATTACAGAATTTAGTTTCTTGTGTGCAAGTTTTAGAATCTGATGTTAAATATTGAGCGCGGTTCATTCTGTACAAGTTCGGTCTCCTGAATAAACCATAAATGAACAAGGTCTACCATTCTCTCTATAACTTATTTTTGGGGACGATTCAAGGAGTGAAACTTGGAGAAGTTTCAGAGAAAAAATTGAGTAATATTATCTATAGGATCAGAGTATTCCAAGAATTGAAGAATTGTAGAAATTGAAGAAGTCTCAGGAAGAATTATCATGTTCTATGTGATGGTTGATTGATGGTGATGATTTAATGTAAAGTTCTATTATCTCTCATATATTATTGGGTGGAAGGAAGGGGCAAGGATGGAGAGGTCAACCCTCTCTTGATATTGGAGGATTGTATCTTCCTCTTGGAGGTTTATCCCTCCCTTTATATTTGGAAGCTGTAGCTACCTTTGGAAGTCATTACTTCCCTTGAACAATAACTATTGATTATTTCTCACATATTGTGCATGGTGTATTGGTGTAACTCTTATACTATTGTTCATTGCTCATTGGATATAGTTGAATGGTTTAAGTATAAGTTGAAAAAGGTTTTAAATTGTACTCGATACTGATTCACCCCCCTCTCAGTATCAACACCTTTGTATTAGGTGCGTGATATCCTATTGGAAATGTCTTTTAGAGAACTACACATTACGCTACCAAACTCTAACTTTGTCAACATTTTGATTGTGGCAAACCAAAAAAACACTGTTTAGGGCCCCAAAACGTCCCTGGAAGTAAAAAAAAGATGTGCTGACATGAAAACATACAAAATAAGACAGTTGGCTTAGGTGGGAGGCCACCAATATCCACCTCGAAGATGTGCAGGGCTTCAGACAACCCCATAAGTGTAGAGCCCACAATTACAAAGAAGTACAAAAGAATGTGTTGAACTAAAAATTATCAAGAGGAGCTAGTTGGAATAGATGGGTGGGCACTAATATCCACCCGGATCATGATCTATCTTGAGCTCCCCTCCACCAATCACATACCACAAATACACCAAAGATTGTCGAGAAAAATCATATTTCTTGAGATTAGATAGCAGCTGGTGCTCTTTCAGAGTCTCTAACACCTAAATAATTATATCATCCAAATAGACAATAACAAATAAATCTAGATAAGGGCGTAAAACATCATTCATTAGTTTCATAAATGTAGCTAGTGCATTGCATAAATTGAATGGCATAATCAACCACTCATACAAACCTTGCCTCGTATTGAAGGTAGTCTTCCATGTATCTTCTTCTTTGACTCATACCTGGTGATATCCTGATTTCAAATCCAGC
>SNQJ01S0145995.1:13491-37483 GCA_010110895.2 Picea sitchensis
AAAAGGATTATAATTACGTTATTATTGATTCTCCCCCCCCTCTCAGTAATCCAACAAACTACTATGGGTTGTCCATTATCCAATGAAACTAGTCTCACTCAATTTGGATACTCTAGGAATAAGTTATGATTTTTTTACCCGAAACACCTTCTTGACACTAGTCAATAGAACTAGTCAGATACCCTATCTTCCACAGCGTGTATCTACAAATTTAAGATGAACCAAAAGATAAAATTGTTACCAAATATACCTTACTAATGTCTGTGAATAGCCTCCAGATTTCAGGGTCTGAAACATTATAGAAAACATTTTATAGCGAAAAATCCACAATGACTTAATTCAGGATGATTCCAGAACCATATCGTACAAAGATTGTATCTCTGAAATTATAAGGCCTCAAGAGATGAAATTTTAACCCAACGTACCTTGATCCATCTACTAAATATCCTCCAATCCGTTTCATCTGCACCATTGTAGAAAAAAAGTTATATCGAAAATTCCAATGTGTCTCAGATGTAGTAGTGAAACCCCAAGACCTTGAGCTACGATACCATATGTTAGGAACCAAATATCAATATAGCATAGAAAAACCTTAGAATAACTACTCAACGCCTTGAAAAAGAGATAAATTCAGATAATAATCCTCTTCAAGGGGGAAACCTCTTTATTCCCACATAAATGTCCAAATACAAGATGATTCCAAATGAAAATGTCTCCTTGGTATATATAGGAGACTAGGAGGTATAAATACAACTAATGGACTAAATCTGACATAAATAAAATAACATTACTAATGTAATATGCCCCAATTAAGGGGTAATTAGACACTATTTAGGGCTTAGCAAATTCTTTCCAAATTTCCTCTTTAATATTCTAATCCTTGAACCATTTCTCATATGACTGCAAGAATCAGATAACTACAAGAGTCAGATAACTACAACTAGAGGTCACCAAATTGAGCCTTTGTTCCATCAAATGACTCTACAAATGATTTAGTTAACTTCTTATTTTTCCCTTGAAATTTAAGTAAGAATGGAAGCCATGCAATTCTCTGAAATTGTCTCATACATTTTCGATAACCTTCTAGCATTTCAGTCCCAATTGATTCATTCCTTACCATGAGTCCCATGCCTTAAACTTGTAGAGCTTGAAATAATTTCCACTAAAAAGTAATCTTTTCATATAGAAAATAGGAAAACAATAGTGATTATATGACAAATTTATGAATGAAGGGAAAAAATCATGCAATTTAAACTATGATGGTATCCATAATTCAAATCATGCAAATGGTCATGCTATGATGCAGGACCCCCTTTCTCTCCTAGGGGTTTTGTGACCTCCCGGTCAAGGTTCTTCACAAGCCTGATCTAAATTTTCTCCTCAGGACCTTGCTAGCCCCCAATTCAATGTAACACAGACCCTTTTTGTCCTTATCCGCAGGTCCTATGGACCCTGCGGGTCGTTTGCCTAACACTTTTGACAATCTCGAACTTCCAGGCACTCGCTTCATATGCTAGCTCCTCTCCTCATGTGACCTTGGGCTATGACCGGGGGCTAAACCCTGAAAGAAAATTCATATTTCAGACTTCGACTATTTTGGCAACAACTGAAACACTTATCCCTAAGCCCCGAACAATGAACCCACATGGACAAATCTATGGTTATCCTATCTCGAACAACCAATGACTGTGATCCACTTTGGACTTCGGCCTTCGAGAGTTCTGAACGTTTCAAACACCCTTTTCTCTTGAAGTACTCCACACTCGAAGCGACAGATCGAGCACCATGTGCTCCACCAATTAATGACTTTTCCTCTGAAGCTCGTGGACCTCTGCCATGTGTCTTCTCTGGATCCAGTGGTCCAGATCTCTTGGCCTTTTCGACTTCATGAAAATCGAATTTTGCTCCACACAAACCTTCCAGAGATCTACCTTCCGAACTCTCTGATCCATTGCCACGTATCCTCCTCACAACCAATGGTCAGGATTTCCTTGCGGCTTGAGGACTTCGGTGATACTCGCTATTTAAACCACTTTGAAACCTCTCAACTATGAAGTGCCAAAAGAATCCATGACTAACCTTTGTGTAAGTCTCCCAGATCTGATGGTCTAGAATGATCTCGCTTCCTCTTGAATGGATATTACTCATTAATTTGGGGACTCTTAAAGGGGTCCTCCATATTGAAGGATTATCACCCTCTATCTCTGCTGAGCTTGTTCTTCCCTCGAACTTTTACTCCTTAGAGCATTTTCTTCGACACTTACTTGAAATTGAACTTGTGCACGCCCTGCAATAGGTCTTCCTCCATGACTTAGCTTCTCTTTGGGCAACCGTGCACACCTTGCAACAGTTCTTCACACCCTTTTGTAAATACTCTTAAGTTAATCCTTCTGAGTTTCTGAGTCAAAAGAATCTATCACGCACTCATTGCAGAAAATATGCACCCCTTGCATACAAAGGTCCAAGTTATCTCTCCTGAACTTATTCCTCTTCAACACTATGAACTCCTCAGAATTACCTCTTCGATACTTAGCCAAATATCAATCCTGTGCACACCTTACAAGAAGTTTCCTTCAACTTAACTCTTGATGGGAGACTGTGCACTCCTTGCAGCAGTTTTTATATGGATAAATTGTTCCTCCTGAACAATATCACTCTGAGTGCATTTCTGCCTACACACACTTTCAAGCTATCTCTTATAAACTTTCTGAGTCAAAATAGACTCTGTCCACACACACCTTGCAGACACTTATACACTCCTTGCAAACAAAGGTTTCACGTTATCTCTTCTGATCTTCTGTGTCGAAATAGACTCTGTCACGTACACCTTGTGGATGCTATGCACTCCTTGCATAGGCTCGTAGAAGAGAAACAATTGAAACTTATCTAATATCTCACAGATTCATACATTCAAGCATGTAAATGCATTCATAACATAAGAACAAGTAATAACAGAGAATTGCAATTAAACAGAAAGCCTACCATTCATTCATTCAGATAGACACAATAACAACAACACCAAACATTTGAAACAATTATTCTTTGTTATATTCATTCAAATTATATGTACATGGGCTCATACAGTACTCTTCTGCAACCCAACAACTCTCATCTACAATACTCTTTGGCTACAAAATTCTCAGTAGCCTTCAACTAAATTGCAACAACCACATTTGGGTAACAACAAATTTATTTATACAAAACGAGCTCATAGGAATTTTCCCTCTGACTACCTTAGTTCTATCCTATTGAATTAAAATATTTCAACTACTAAGTATTTATCACAATGAATGTTCGAGACATACAGATAAGAGAAAAGACTTCAAATCTATAATGCAAGCTACTACATTAAAGGAAAATACACTCCCCATCGATCTGATGAAATGGTTCATCTCCTAAACATTTAAGACGTTCTTTAATTACAATATTTTCAATATATTTCATGATATGCCATATTTAATATTCAAAAATCACTTCAAAATGCACGTTAGGGAATTGAGTTGTCTTCCACTTGTGCTTTGATGATGATGCTCCTACATCATACTCGTATGGAAAAAAATTCATGGACTCCTGTCCATGAGCTCTTGCACTAACTTTCCATGCTTTTGAATAACTACTTCATTTACTCAACTTGCATCTTCTATTGGGTGTCCTTTCCACTTTACCAAATACTAAAAATACGTCTTTCTCATCATCTTCTTACCTGTTCTCTGATCTATGATCTTCTCCATTTGCGGATTTTCTGCTATAGGCATCTGCTTCTCCCACTGGATATCTTTCTGATCTTCTAACTCTCTGGTGTCGTCTTCCCTATAAGGATAAATGTTCTAAATATTGAATATGGGTGATACACCCACATCTTATGGAAGCTCTATCTCATAATCATTTTCATCAAATTTCCTTAGGATCTTGCATGGTCCTATATTTTTTAATTTCAATTTGTTGTATGTTCCCCTTGGGAACCTTTATTTTCTGAGATGTGTTAGAGCTTGATCTCCCACTTCAAATTGAAGTTTTCTCCTATCATGATCAACTCTAAGTTTGTACTCTCGACTGTTGTTCTACGTCTACTCTTTGATCTGATTATGAAGCTTCTGCATTTCTGGAGTGAAGTCTTCTGCTCCAGTGCTTCTAAATTCATTCTTCTCCAGATTTCTCAACTATGATACTCTCCCTAGCTTCATCCCATATAATATCTGGAATGGGATCTTCCCTGTACTCCTGTTTGGTGAGTCATTGTATGCAAACTCTTCTTGTGATAGAATTTGATCCCACTAGCTATGATGTTTAGTGACCAGACTCCTCAGAAAATTTCATAAACTTTGATTTACCACCTCAGTTTGTCCATCCGTTTGAGGGTGATATGCTGAAATAAAATACAGTTCTGTCCCTATCTTCTTCCACAATGTTCTCCAGAAATGACCAACAAATTTAGTTTCTCTGTTTGATACAATACTCTTAGGCAACCTATGAAGTCTCACAACTTATTTGAAAAAAAAATTTGCAATGTGTGTTGCATCATTAGTTTTCTGGCATAGGATAAAGTGTGCCATCTTTGAGAATATATCAACTACCAAAAGTATGAAATCACTTCCTCTTTGTGTCCTTGTCAATCCCAACATGAAATCCATGCTTATTGCATCCCAAGGCCTATCTGGAATAGGAAATGGTTGATACAATCCAATGTTTTGTCTCTTTCCTTTTGCATAATGTCAAATCTTACATCTGTTTAAAAATTTCTCCACTTTTTCCCTCATACCTGGACAATAGTATTAACTGTTCAACTGTGCAAATGTCTTTTCATGGCCAAAATGTCCTGCTATACCTCCACTATGTTTTTCCTTCAGCAGATTATCTCTCATCGAGAATTTTGGTAAGCACAACTGACAGCCTTTAAACAAAAATCCATCTTGAATCAGATACTCTGTCCACTTTCTTTTTTCTCTGAGCATAGGATTTTCACATGCTTCATATGCCTCTTTAAAATATGGGTCATCACAATACATCTCCTTAAGGTGTTCAAACCCTATGTTTTTCACTTGAAATTCTTGCATAATTAGAAAACTCCTGGTCAATGCATCAACAACTTTGTTAGCATTACCAGAAATATGTTTAATGACAAAAGTGAATTTTTTCATAAACTATATCCACTTAGCATGTCTTTCATTCAATGTCTCCTATCTGGTTATGAATTATAAATCCTGATTATCGCTATACAAAACAAATTCTTTTGGAACAAGGTAGTGCCTCCATTTCTTCAAGGCTTGAATTATTGTAGAAAATTCTTTTATCATATGTGGAGTACTTTCTATTAGTGTCATTCATATTCTCACTGAAATATGCAAAAAGCCTATTGTCTTGGCTCAAGACTGCTCCAATTGCAACTCCACTAGCATCACATCTTACTTGAAATGTCTTCCCGAAATATGGCAATACCAGAATCAATTATTCTGTTATCTTCTCCTTTAATATCCTAAATATTTTCTTAGCCTCATCTGTCCACTTAAAATACTTGTGCCTTTTATTCACTGTGTCCAATATTGGTGTACAAATTCCACTGAAATTTCTAATGAACTTCCGATAGAAACTTGCTAATGCATGGAATCTTCTCACATCAAATATTCTCCTTGGTGATGGTCATTCTATGATTTCTCTCACCTTCTCTATATCCATATTCAACTCATTTGAAGATATCACAAAACCCAAGTAAATGAGTTATGTATTCATAAAAGATGACTTCTTCATATTTATCAACGACTTCTCCCGCTGCAATATTCTCATCACTAATATTAAATTCCTCAAATGCTCTTCTTTAGTTTTACTCAAGACTAATATATCATCTAGATATACAATCACAAACTTACCAATGAAATCTTTCAATACCTTATTCATCAACCTGATAAAAGTACTCGAGGCATTTGTTAAGGCAAATGGAATAATGAGCCACTCATACAACCCTTCGTTTGTTTTGAAGGTTGTTTTCCACTCATCACCTTATCTCATTGGTGATATCCACTTTTCAGATCTATCTTTGAAAAATAATTTGCTCCACTCAAACAATCCATTAAGGCATCCATCCTTGAAAAAGGAAATATGTACCTAATGGTGATTTTGTTTATGGCTCTTGAGTTTGTACACATTCTCCATCCTCCATCCTTTTTAGGACTTAACATAGTTGGTACTGCGCATGGATTCAAGATTTCTCTGACCAAACCCTTGTCTATCAAATCCTGGATTTGTCTATTTATCTCCTCATTCTCTTGAGGTGTCAATCTGTACGCTGCTTTGTTTGGCAGACTCTCTCCTGGTATTAGATCAATGTGATGGTTGATTCTCCTTATGGGTGGCAATGATATAAGCAACTCATCCACTACTATGTCAGCAAAATTCTCCAACATCTCTTGAATTTCTTCAGGAAGATCATCCATAGAAGTACTTGTAAGGAAAACTCTGGGATTACTTACCACAAAAAAATTCATCTCTTGTTTCTTCTTGACTTCACTTAGGAGTTCCTTCCCACTCATGAGAAGTATACTTGTGTTGGATTCTTATTTTACTTTATTTTCCTCTATTGGTAGTAACATGTGTGTCCTACCATTCTTCTTCAAAGTATAAGTATTCTTTCTCCCACCATAGATAAAGAATTCTTTCCTTTCATACTTCCATGTTCTCCCCAACAAAACATGACATACATCCATAAGAATCACATCACACAAAATTTCATCTCCCTTATCTCTATCTTAAATTCAACTAGGCATTGTTTAGTTACCAATTACGGTGTCTTTAAACCATGAGACTCCTATGGGTGTGTAGTTGTCTCCAACTCAATTTCTCCAACATATCTGTGGATACCAAGATATCAATACTCCCACTATAAATTATCACCTTGCATGCTCTATCTTTAGTCTTGCAAAGTTGAAAAATTGTTCCTCTGCCTTGGTTTTCAACCTCAGCTCAGCTTCAGAGAGAACCTTCTTCATCATCGGAGATTTCCATCTTCCGCGACTTGCTTCAACATTTCTCTTTTTCACTTCCAAAATGTGAGCGTCACCTCCTCCTTCTTTATTTATCTCAGGGCATTCCAAGACATGTGTCATGTCTTTCCATGAACAACACTTCCGTCTTCTCCTCAGCTCTTCCTCTTCTCGAGAAAAATTGTTCCTCATATTGTCTCCGGGGCTTCCTCCCTCTTCACAGTGACTATGCAATTTTATAGTATCAACCTTGGGCTTCTATGCCTTTTCATGGACAATTCCCTCCCCTTTACTCTATTTAGACTTCTTCCTGCCTTCAGCGGCTCGTTTTTCTATCCAACTTCTCCTCTACCTTCAAAGCAATCTGATAGAAAGCGGCCTCAATGTCTTTATTGTCATCATGTTGATCTCATCTTTGATTTCATACCTCAGGCCATTTATATGCACCTAGAAACCTTTTCATCCATATTTTTCTCTGTCAACCACGATGTTCAGCTTATAGGAATTCCTCATTATTACTCTTTTACATTTGTCATTCCCTTACGTCTCGAGGTCGTAACTTCGAATCAAAGTAATTTGATGGTCCTTGGGTATGAATTTAGCTTCAACTTGGCTACCATTTTGTCCCAATTATTAATCTTTTGTTTACCTTTGCATCTTGTGGAAGGCCTGAGTTCATCTGCAGCTGCATGTCCTTTTAATATGGTGAAAACATGTTTCACCTTCTTCTCCTCATAGATGTCTTCATAGTCGAAATACTTGTCCGTTGCTCATATCCAATCCAACAATTCTTCATCATCTAAATTTCCTTCATAAATTGGGATGTCTATCTTTCTCTCTAGCTCCTAACTTGACAATCGCTTTGAGTGGCGTTCTTTTGCAAAATCCTCTACTACAACTTCTTCAACTTCCACTTCTTTGTTCTCTACATCACTAATGTCTCCAACATCAAACACTCTCCTTTGTTTTTTCTCCATGGCATCCAACCTCAAAAAAAATTCTCTCATCTCCCTTTCCAAAGCTCGATTTTCTATAGGTGGCTCTACACATCTTCTAGGCGTCATGGTGCCGAACTTTCCTCCTTTACACATCTACCACTTGATGTATATGATACCACCAGATACTATCATACTACTTCCTTCTTTCTCGACTATAGAATTAAAATTTGTGGTTATGATACCACTTGATGGGACTCCCTTTCTCTCTAGAGTTGCAGCCAACCTCGCGATCAAGGATATTCACAAGGATGAGCCGAATTAGATCCTCGGGACCCTTCTAGACCCCAATTAAATGTAACACAATCCCTTTTTCTCCTTAGTCGCAGGTCCTATGGAACCTATGAGCCCTTTTCCTAGAGCTTTTGACAATCTCAAACTTGCGGGCACTAGCTCCATCTGTTAGCCCCTCTCCTCATGTGACCTCGGGCTATGACCAATGGATAGAAACCCTAAAAGGTGCTTAAGAATTTGGACTTAAGCTATTTTGGCAACAACTGCAACACTTTCCCCGAGCCCCGAACTGTGAACTCACCTGGACAGATCTACGGTTTATGCGTCGCTCCCGATAGCGGTGAGATGCGCTTCGGACTCAGGCCTTTAAAGAGTTCTGAGACAATTTCAAAACCCTTTTCTCTCAAAGAGTAATCCACGCAGGCTGACGGTCGAGTGCCACATGCTCCACCAATTAACGACTTGAATTTTCCCTTTGCGATTTGATGACACACATCCGCCTCGGATCAATGACCACGATCTCCTTCGGTAGATCGACCTTCAGGATTTTTTGGATACTTTGAATTCACCTTTCCTCCGAAGGACTCTTCCTCCAAAGCTTGTGGATATCCACCACATTTATTCTCTGGATCGAATGATCCAGATCTCTTGGCCTTCGTGACTTCACATAAATTGACTTTTTCTCCACGCAAAACTTTCGGGTGTCTTCCCCACAAACTTTCTTATCCACTACCACATATCCACCTTGTAGCCAATGGCTAGGTTTGGTTCGTGGCTTGAGGACTTCGATGATCCACACTCTTTAAACCACATTCAAACATCTAAACTATGAAGTGTTGAAAGGATCCACGGCTAACCTCCATGTAAGTATCCCAGATCTGACGGTCTACAACAATCATGCTTCCTCCTAAACGGATCTTGCTTATTAATTTCGAGAATCTTAAAGGGATCCTCCCTATTGAAGGATTCTCTCCACGCGCTATCTCCTCACGAGGCTTGTTCTTCCCCTTGAAATTTACTCCTGGCATGTAAGGATGATTTTAGGGAACTAGAATTTCACTCATGAATATAATTTTCCATGGTTTTCAAAAATGAGATCCAAGCTATTTTAAAATGATTGTAAAATTCTATAGGATAAAATTATTTTACCTTAAAAATTGCCAAATTTTATAAAAGCCTTAGCAAATCCTTAGAATTTGAATATTTTTTACAAAATATAAGCCAAACATTTAGGTTAATATGAAAGACTAATAAGATTCACCAAGATTTCTACCCTTTAAAATAAATTTCTATCCTCAAAATCATCCCTCCTCCTTAGAGCATTTTCTTCGACACTTACTTGAAATTGAACTTGTGCACGCCCTGCAATAGGTCTTCCTCCACGCGACCAGCGCTAGCTGCGGATGACTTTTGCCTTGGAGTTCTTCACATCAAATACAAATACTCTTAAGTTACTCCTCTAAGATTACAGGTCAAAGACTGTCATGCACTCATACTTGGGACAATAGCCTTGCCGTACAAAGCCAGTTATCTCTCCTTGAACTTGTTCCTCTTAACCAATTTGAACTTCTAAGAATGACCTCTTCGATGCTTAGCCAAATATCCATCTCGTGCACACCTTGCAACAAGTTTCCTTCAACTTAACTCTTGATGACGTATTACGCACTCCCTTGTAGCAGGATTTTTGCTCTGGCTAAGTGTTCCTCTAAACAATATGAATCACGAGTTTGTTTACGCCCTCGCACACTTTCAATCCTATCTCTTCTAAACTACGAGGTCAAAACAGTTCTGTCCATGCACACTTCGGACACTTAGCTGCTCCTTGTAAAAAGTTTCCGTTATCTCTTGAATTACGAGGTTGAAATAAGACTCTATCGCACACCTGGAGGCGTTATGCACTCCTTGCATACAGGATCGTAGAAGAAGAAACAATTGAAACTTATCTAATATCTCACAAATTCATACATTCAACCGTGTAAATGAATTCATAGCATGAGCAAGTAATAGCAGAGAATTGCAATTAAACCAAAAGCCTACCATTCATTCCATTCCGGATAGATACGATGCTGACAACACCATACATTTGGAATGGCAGCTTCTATGTTATATTCATTCAAATTACATGTGCATGGGCTCATACAATACTCCTCTACAACCCAACAACTCTCAGCTATAATAATATTTGGCTACAAAATTCTCAGCAACTTTCAACTAAATTGCAACAACCTCATTTGGGTAACAAAACATTTATTTATACAAAAGATAGGCTCATAGAGATTTTCCCTCGGACTACCTTAGTTCTATCCTATCCAATTAAAATCTTTCAACTACTAAGGATTTATTACAATAAAGGTTGAACAAATAAATAAAGAAACAAATGTTCAAATGCACTTGCTTGCAATCTACTACATTAAATAAAATACACTCCCCATCGATCATGTAGCCGATGGTTCGGCTCCCTAAAATTTAAGATGTTCTTTAATTAAAATATTTTCAAGATATTTCATGACATGCCATCTTTAATATTCAAAAATAACTTCAAAATATGCGCTAGGGCACTGATCTTTCTTCCCCTTGCGCTTTGATGACAATTCTCCTGCATCATGTTGTGTTCATTCTATCATTCAAGTTATGCTTCAACATTCTTTACGTGATTGCATCATATATCGGTCCTAACCCTTATCACTTCGGTATAATGTATGTCAAAATATAATTTTGACTTGAATATATATAATCATTATTTAGAGTGTTTGATATATGAGCAAGCAGATAATTAGGATATGCTTTCAGAGGTATAATTAGAGAAATGTCATAGGATTTAAGAGATATGGTAGGAAGGTAGGATGGAATTTAAGGAAAACAAAGTAAATGTGTATTGAATCTAAGGTTTTCCCAATCCTTTGCACAATTCATAATTCCAAATACAAAAATGATTTAAAGGGTTATTAACTTCTGAATTTACATGTAGCCTAAAATCTAATTGATCACCTTTTGAAGTTGGAGCTAAATTATAATTGAATTTGAATGCTAGTTCTGGTATTGAAGTTGACACACTTATTGTTGCATATTATGGAAGAAAGTGATCAAACTTCTAAATATTCTAAAGATGAAGGATGATAATGTTGATGAAGAATGATGAAAAATCTAATGATAATGCTAATGCAAAATAAGAAGATGATATGAAAAGTGTTGATGTTGCTGAGGATTATCTGAAAAGTTTTGATGTTGTTGTAGATGATCTGAAAACTGTTTATGCAACTGAAGATGATCTAAATCTATTTCTTGCTACTAAAGTCTTCAAAATTAAATTTGATGACAATTTCCATGAAATTCATAACTTGTGTTAATCTTGTGTTTACTTGCTAATTTAAAAACAATTGAAAACAATAAGCAAATTCCAACAATCTAGCAAGCTAGCTTTATAAATTTCCTTCTGATAACAAGTATGAAAAATCTAAAAAACTTTAGAACTATGATTTTTAAATGGAAATAAATAATATAGACTAAGTCTTTTAAAACTAACTTTCACATGTGAGACTTTTGTTTGTTGAGAGAATTGGGGGGCTCAAAATGATGAAAAAGAGTTTTCTTGGATCAATCATGTGATTATTTGGAAAGCTTGAATTTTGTCCACCAGAACACTAGTTTTCAAATAAAATTCTTTGATAGTTGCACCAGTAAATTGGTTTTCACAGAATTCACTCATTTGTTTCTTTACTTTTTATTACTCATTTTTTTAATTTTAATTTTAATTTATTGATACCAAGTTTTTTAACATAAAAAGAAAGATCAATCTAAGATAAGAGTAGGGAAATGATTTCCCTTACTCACTATCTCCATATCTCGTTGTTGAAATATATTATGGAAAAATTATTCTCTATTTGAAAGCTTCTGATATAACCTTAGCCTATGCCCATTTACTAGAAAGGAAATGCACTCCTCATCAATAGTTTTGATTTTAACTATCCATTATAAAAAAATATCTCTATCTCATATGGCCCTAACCAGTAATTTCTCTTTAAATTTTTAAAATATAGAATTAAATAAGAGATCCTAACCACCTTGTTTGAATTTCCTCTTTTTGATGAATTTGTCATGCAATGTCATTATTTATTGTTGGATGATATTAGTATGCTAAAATTGCATCATGTCAAATCTCTTCCAATTCATTGAGTTGTGTTAACCTCTACTAATCTGCTTTTGAAATATCCATTCCTAGCTTCGATATTGTCCCGAAAGTCTTCATTTGGAACTCAATAGGTAACTAAACTTGTTTACCATACACAAACTCATATGGTGTCTGCCTGGTTGTGTTTCTCCATGTGGTCTGATATGCCCAAAGTGCCTCTAGAATCCTATTTGCATAATCTCAATTGTGTAGTTGAACAATTTTGGTCAAGATGGCTTAAGGAACTATTTTTGTGGACTCAAGCTATAGATTGGCTTCTGGATGGTGGGATGACTTCTAATGGTTAATCTTGTATTTCTCTATGATAGTATAGAAACAAATTGATGTGAACTGAGCACCTTGATGCATTTTCTAATTTATTTTGGGACAAAAAATGAGTAAATATATCCTCAAATAAAAAATGTAAAACAAATTATTCATTAGCATGAAAAACAGGTTTAGCTTCTACCCATTTAGTGACATAGTATTACATACACAAATATACCTTTTTTTTTTCTAAACATTGGAAAAATGCATCCCACGAAGTGTAAGGCCCATTTTTCAAATGACTCTATCAGTACCTGGTGTCATAGGGGAATTTCATCTTCTGCCCATTGGTTGTACATCCTTGATCAATTGTCACAACTTCTAATTTACTTCTTGGAATATTTGAAAAGAGTGGGACAATAATACCACAGATGAAGGACTTAGTATGCAGTTCTTTTATTAACCAAATGGCCTCCACATGGTTCATCTTGGCATACCTTCAATATGTCAAATACTTCATCTTCTTGTACCGATTTGAATGATTAGATCATGTCCAGTGTAAAACAATTCTCCATCAATACATGAGTAAGTGGCACTGAGTTTGAGGATATTATGATTCTCCTTTGTTAAAATATGTTGAGGTAAGTTTCTTGTAGATAAATAGTTGAGAGATTGTTGAGAGATTGTAGGAGAATATTATTTTCCGTAACATCTTCTCTCATTGTATTTATTCATGCTTTGGTAATGAGAAAGTTTGAGTTGATTGTTCATTGTTATTGTTTAATTGCTCCATTATTATGTTGGTGTATTTTCTTCATTTTTGGTATGGAGATAAAATGGCATGAACGATTGTTGTAGTGTGAGTGATATAATTGCATGAAGGTGAGGAGGCAAGCAAGAAATCCCTGTCAAATTAGTAGATCGATGGTTATTAATGTGCATGTTTGAGAGTTATCGCAACATAGAAGGGCCACTTTCCACCTTTTTGTTATATTGGGTTGCGTAGAAGAGGCAACACACAGAGGAGGAGGTGATGTTCAGAGATATGTGGTAAAATGGCAACTAGATCTGTGTGTATTGATTTCTAAGGGAGGTCAATCGTGTTTTTGAGTGTATTGTTGAATAGCTAAGATCCACAATAGTTTATCCAACTGTGATGGTCGATGTCTGCATGTGAATGGAGGTGAAGCTTATGTGGAGAAGGGTCAAGCTACTGGCGGAGAATGGTCTTCATATCCAGTCCGATGAGATGTTTTAAGAATCCATGATTATGTTTTATGCAGCAGAGATTGTTCTAGTCGCCTGGAAGAATAAAATCTATGAGGACCTGAGAGAATGAGAAACAGTTTGAGCATTGTTATAGGATCTGGTGGAAATTCAGACAGACGTGACAATATGAGAAGATCATGAAAAACAATGTTTCCCTTCCATACACTTTGGTCGTTGCTAGGGACCACAACCTATTGCGTGGTGAGAATATTGAGATGTAGAGGGTTCTATCTCTCAATTTTTGTGTTGTAGAGTTGCATGCCACATTGTAAGAGCTACTATGTTGTTCACGTTGAAAAAGCTACTATGTTGTTCAAATAATGATAGAAAAAATATGTTGGGAGAATATTATCCCTGGATTTTTTAAAGTGATCTAATTGATAGTGTTAAAATTTGTGAGGAGGAATTATCCCTCTAGTTCCTTGAGCCACCGTCTACTGTGAATTGTTTAGTTTTCTTGACAGCATTTGGAGAAAATTACAGCCTTCCCTTTAGTGCTCTATATGTTTTGCCAGAGAGAAAAAATGTAATTTTGTTGAGTGAGGAGATATAAAAAGTGTTGATTGTAACCCTTTGGAAGAATTGATTTTTTAGCTCTTCATTGTACTCAAACATTAATAAAAGAATAATTTGTTTGGTGGTGGTTGAGTCCCGAATTTTTGGGACATTGGCTCTCATCCCGGGCGAAGTGGGACACTTTGTGTTGCTTTTTTGTATTCTCTTTATTCTCTTTATTCTCTCTAATTCTTATTTATTCTTCATGTAGACAAGCAATATTGTGTTCCCTAAACTTGTTGGAACAAATTATTTCTATTGGAGCAAACACATGAAATCTATATTCATCACTAAATATTTATGGGAGCTTGTAATTGATGGATATACTATGCCTTATGTTGATGAATTCAAAACATTAAGTGATAATGACAAGAAAGATTTAAAGGAAATTATTAAGAAAGATAATGAATCACTTTCACTTATAGGGAGCACAATTTAAGAATCTATATTTACAAGAATAATGTTGCATAATCATCTAAGAAACCTTGGGATGTTTTAAAGAATACATATGAAGGTGTGGATGTAGCTAAATTGCAAACACTAAGGAGAAATTTTGAAAATACCAACATGCAAAGTAATGAATATTTTCATGATTACATCGCAAAGATGTTAGATCTTGTTAATCAGATGAGGGCCTTAGGTGAAGATGTTCCAGAATGGAGACTAATTGAGAAGATTTTAGAAGTGTTTTGCCCAAGTTTCATATGGTCACCACTAGTATTATGGTTTCCAAATATTTAAATACAATGAAGATTGATGAATTAATTGTATTTTTGCTTACTATTGAAGAAACCAGAAACCAAATGGAGAAGTGGAGCATGCTTTTTTCTACAAGGCATAGAGGAGAGGAAGGCAATCAATATCAGAATCATAATTATAATAGACATCCAAAACAATCACAAAATTATCAAGGAAATGCATTTTGAGGAAGAGGAAGAAGCCCAAGTCAATTTAGAATTCAAGTCAATTCGGGAGGCCGAAGCAAGAGCGGTTTCATGGAAGAGGAAGAGAAGAGGAAGAGAAGGATCTCAAGAACGAAAAGGTCCATAGTGTCATTATTGTCATAAGTATGGTCATATTGAAAGAAATTGTTATGGAAAAAATGAGAGATATGGAAAATAAAGGTGATAATACAGTTGTAGAAGAAACCAGAAATGATAAGTTATTCATATCAATTTTCATGGCACATAATGAAGAAATTGAAGCATGGTATATCGATTCGGGATGTTCAACTCATACGAAATCTCAGGAGGAATTTTTTACTAGAATTAGTAAAAGAAACTAATGCAGTAAAGAAAGGTTGTATTTGGTGATGATATAGTTTCAGAAGTTAAAGGGAAAGGAGCAGTTGCAATTACAACATTGCATGGAAAGAATAAGTTTATTGATGACACATTGTTGACGCCAGCATTGAAGAAGAACCTATTTTTTGTAGGACAGATGATGGAAAAGAACTATAAGTTAGTGTTTGATAACAAGGAATGTTTAGTCATGGATAAGTTGAATCATAATGAAGTTGTGGCAAAAGGAGAAATGACTGAAGATATATTTTTCAAGCTTTCTTTTGATTCCAGTAATTCAAAAATTTTGAATGCAACAGAAGAGATGAACAAAAATATTTGGCATTTAAGAATGGGACATTTAAATTTTCAGAGTTTAGTGTTGCTTCGAAAAATGAATATGGTGAATGGTCTTCCTATATCAAAAGAATGATAATGAGATTAATGTGTGAAGGATGTATTTTTGGGGAAACAACATAGGGAAAGTTTCTCAAATAGAACTTGGAAGGCTAGTGAACATATAACATTGGTGCATTCATATGTTTGTGGTCCAATGGAGACAATGTCATTTGGAAAGGCTCGTTATTTCTCACTTTTACCATTGATGATTTTTTCAAGGGAAGGCATTAAGGTGTATTTTGGAGGATAAATCTGAAGTGTTTTCTCATTTTTCTTGATTTCAAAGGCATTGGTTGAAAAAAAAAGTGGTTTCAATATTCTCACCCTAAGAATAGATAATGGGTGAGAATACAGGTCAAATGAATTCTTTAATTATTGTAGGAAGAATGGTATAAAGTGAGAGTTTACCAATTTCTACTCTCCTCAATAGAATGGAGTGTGAGGGAAAAACATAACAAATTTGAGATGGCTTGGAGCATGTTAAAGTCTAAGTCACTTGGTAATGAATTTTGGGATGAAGCACTACACACATCAATATACATTCTTAATGGATGTCCCTCTGAGGCAATGTTGAATTTGACCCCTGAAGAAGCATGGTCAGGAAATAAACCAAGTGTTTCACATATCAAAGTTTTTGGTTGCATTTCATGCACATGTTTAAAAGGAAAGAGAATTCGATGATAAAAGAGGTGTAAAGTGTATTTTCATCGGGATTACGATTGAAACAAGAAGTTATATGTTGTTTGATCCTCAAGAAAAAAAGGTAATAATAAGAAGAGATGTTGTATTTTATGAGCAGGGAATTTATCAGTCAGAACTTGTAAAATTGAAATTAAAAGAGATATAGTTGATGGTGAATCCACATTTCAAGTCAGTAAAGGAAGATGGATTTAAGAACAAACCTAAGTGGTTTGAAAGAATTCATTCAGAAAACAATATGTTAGATATAAATTTTGAAAGGAGGATTACCAGATCCCAAATTAATCTTGTGAATTATGCACTTATGACACAGGTAATCAAGGTGGATGAACCTCAAACTTATGTAGAAGCATCAATAAAGAAAGAATGGAATGAATCTATGGAAGAAGAATTGAATTATTTGGTGAGAAATAATACAAGGGATTTGGTGAACTTACCAAAAAGTAAAGAGGTGATTGGTACTAAAAGGGTTTTTAAAACTAGTCGTCGGATGGCACCGATTGATAAGTATGGGAAACATTTTAGTTGAAAAATGTTATGCACAGAGAGAAGGCATTGATTATAGTGAGAAATTTTCCCCAGTGGCAAAGTTGGATACAGTCAGGATGGTTCTTGCATTAGCTACTCAGTATAAATGGACAATTTTTCAAATGGATGTTAGGTCATCTTTCCTGAATGGTTATGTGGATGAATAAAATTATGTAGAGTAGCCAAAAGGTTTTGAAGTTCCAGGTAAAGAAGATGAAGTTCTACCGAGGGTTGAAGAAGGTTTTATATGGTCTTAAACAGGCACCGAGGTCTTGTTATTCAAGAATTGATAAATACTTGCAGGATCATGGCTTAATCAAAAGTTTATCTGAACCCAATATTTATATTCTTCAGTCAGGTGCGGATATTCTGATTTTTTCACTTTATGTTCATGATTTGATCTACACATGGAACAACGTTGAGTTATTTCAAAAGTTTAAATCACACATGATTGAATTATTTGAGTTTGAGAAAGATCTTATAGAGAGTTACATTATTTTTTGGGAATTGAAGTTTGGTAGAAAGAGATGGTATTTTGATGTCACAAGGAAAGTATACTTTGGATATTTTGAAGAAGTTCAAAATGATGAGTTTCAAGATAGCAACAACTCCTTTGGAAGTTGGGTTGAATTTATATGAACATGATGACTCCAAATCAATTGATATTACTTTGTATCATCAATGGTGGTTGGAGTTTTATCTATAATGACAAATCATTCGAATATATATATTTTGCAGTCAGTATTGTATCTAGATTCATGTCAAACCTCAAGGAAATACATTGGAAAGAAGCTAAGAGGATTTTACGAGAATCTACATTGGTGCAATTGGTTATGGTTTGATATATAGATCTACATAAGATTTCGGGCTTATTGGTTATTGATTCATATTGGGCAGGTTGCATGGATGGCGAGAGGAAAACAACTTCAGGATATTCGTTCAACATGGGTTCAATAGTTGTTTCTTGGAGCACTAAAAAGAAAACTACAGTTTCTCTCTCCACAAAAAAGCAAAGTATAAATAAGTAGCGACAACAACATGTGAAGCAGTTTGTTTGAGAATAATTTTGGAGGATCTTCATGAGTAGTAGGAACAACCTATTCAGTTGATATGTGATAATCAAAGTGTTATTGGATGACCAAAAATCCTAGTGTTTCATAAAGAAAACTTAAAGCATATAGATATCAAATATCGGTACTTTGTTAAATTTGGTTCAACAAAGGTGTGGTTGAGATCAGGTCATTCTGGAACATATAAGAACATGTAATGATATTTTCACCAAAAGAATTATCAAAGGAAAGGAATTTTTTCAAATTGAGTGATGATGATCTTGGAATTTTTCCAAATGATCATTATGGGGGGAAAATGTTGGAATAATGATTCATTTATCATATTAGATTTAATTGTTTTACTATTATTTTTATTTGTTATGTCTATAAAGTATAATGAAGGTGAGGAAATATATTTGAAAATTCATGTGGAGTGATTATTGGAAGATGCGTTGAAAGTGGGAGAAGATGATTTCGTAACATCTTCTCATTGTATTTATTCCGTAGCACCGTAATGATAAAGTTTGAGTTAGTGTTCATTTTATTGTTTAATTGCTCCATTATTATGTCATTGTATTTTCTTCACTAATGGTTGAATGATCAATGTGGATGAATATCTCATACCGAGTAATATAGTTCCTAAATTTATTGATGATATGCACTACTGCAAGGAATTAATTTTCTGTAATAGTATAATTCACATAAATGAGTGTCATGTTTTTACTCCTAAATAAATGGCATAAGATACTTTATTTTACTTTTTTTCCTCACACTGCTCCTAAATCTATGTCAGAGGTACCTGTAGATATATGAAATGGGAGGAAACAATTTGGTTCTCTAAAAATAGGATCTACATAAAGTTTCTCTTTCAAAGTTTGATGAAAGTAGTTCGGTAATGAATATTCTAGAAAAAATCATTATCTTTATTAAGAAGTTTAAATAGTGGAGATGCAATTTTCCTGGAATTTTCAATGAATCATCTATAGCAACTAGCATGTCCTAAGAAACTTCTAACATATTTTTGGGTCTTTGACACTAAAATCTTGGAAATGACTTATATCTTTGTTGTATCAACTTTTGTTTATGCAGAAGACACAGTGTCACCCAAAACTATTCCTTCAGTTTTTAGCATAAACAATTTTTGATTACTTAATGCCAAATTAGTTATGCTCCATTTAAAGTAGGAATTATAGAAAATTTAGGTGTAGTAGCTACAATTTATCATTTTTATCTACACAACCCTATTAGGAGGAATCTTAAATAAAATTCAATATTTTTTGCTTCTCATAAGATTTTACTAGCTTGGTATAGGTTTGATTACTTGCTCCTTGAATATATATTCTTTTATGTTCCAACTTTGAATGTTTTTGTAAGCAACGTGATTAATTATTTCAGATGTGTCATATATGGAAGACATAACCTTTTACTATTTTAATTTATTTTTTTGTACTCCTATCAATATCTTTAGAAAATAGGATAATTTCCCTACTTTTGAAGGTCTTGAGGTCTTTAGCAAACAATAGATTTTGAAACTATTTTAAAAGGTTTATCCTTTATATTTTGGGACTAGACATAACACCAAGCTTCTAGAATGATATAGACCTTGATGCTCTTAGTGAGTACAATTATCACCTATTCAATCTCATATGCTTGTTCAGTTTGCTTATTGCTTCGTCTTTTGTGGGATAGGAGTGTGTACCAATTACATATCACTCAAAATCATTATGACAATAATAATACAACTCGCTTTAGGTGAATTTTGGTGGATGAAAATGATCATGTCATTAGGGATGACTAAAAATACAATTTTGAGTCATTTAACTTTCTTAGTCTCCTAGATAGAATATTTGATTGAAAGAATGGACATAAGGATTTTTCTTTACATTGTAGAAAAATGAAGGTTGTGTGTATTTCCTAAACTTGTTTTATCTGTTTTGAATTTAATTATTTTTGCGTGCATTTTTTGTGTAATGGTGAATCCTTTGAGATGTTGATTTTATTTATTTAAACCTCTTTGATTTATTCATCCATAGTGTCAAGTGTCATAATCCTTTCTAGTCACTTTCTTTTAAACTTCAACTTCTTTAACTAGTCATTGTTTCAAAATATGATCACAAATTGTAGTTCAAGGAGATGGATTTAAGTCCATTTTATTATTCCCCGGCTCCATCATGCTATATTTTGTTATCTATACCAACTTCTAATTTACTTGTTGGCATCTCTGAAAAGAGTGCACCAATAATACCATAGATGAAGGATTTCATATGTAGTCCTTCTATCAGAGAAATGGCCTCTCATTGGCTCATTGTGGCATGACTTCAATATTTCAAATACTTCATCCTCTTGTACACATCTATGAATCATTAGATCAGGTCCAGTATGAAAAAATTCTCAACGAATCCATGAGTAAGTGGCACTTAGTTTGATGATATTATTATTCTCCTTTTTTTAAATATGTTGAGGTAACTTTCCTATAGATAAATATTTATCGATATTTGAAAACCAGTGTGGTTTAGTAGATATTGAAAAAAATATGTTCATTAGGAAAATCATCATTAACACAAAATAATTCACCTTCATTATGAATCATGGAAAGAAAGTCTTCAACTACATTATCTTTTCCAGGTTTATCTAGTATAGTGATATTAAATTATTGTAACAAAAGAATCCACTTGGTAACCTTGCCATTAGTAATTTCTTTATTCATTAGGAATCTAATGTTTGAATGATCGGTGTGGATGAAGATCTCCTTTTCTATAATATAGTGTCAAAATTTATTGATGGCATGTACACTATTACAAAGGAATGCTACTACGTAACAATATAATTCAATTCAAGGAGTTTCATGTTTTTACTCACAAAATAAATTACGCTAAGATAACTTAGTTTCCCTTCGTCGCTTGATTAACCCTAGAATTTGTCGGAGGAATGCAGTAGCAGATATATGAAATGGGAGGGAACAATTTAAGTTCTCTAAAAACAGGATCTACATAAATATTCTCTTTCAAAGTTTCAAAATCAGTTTGGCAAGGAATATTCCAGAAAATTCATTATCTTTAGTAAGAAGTTTAAATAATGGAGATGCAATTTTCATGGAATTTTCAATGAATCATCTATAGCAACTAGCATGTCTTAAAAAATTCCTGAAATATTTTTAGATATTTGGCACTAAAATCTTGGAAATGACTTATATCTTTGTTGGATCCACTTTATTCATACAAAATACATGAGAGTATTAAAACTATTCCTTCAGTTTTTAGCATAAAGAATCTATGATTACTTAATGCCAAATTAGTTATGCTCCATTTAAAGTGGGAATTAGAGAAAATTTAGGTGTAGTTGCAACAATTTATCATTTGTATCTAACCAACCCATTTTAGGAGGACTCTTAAATAAAATTAAATATTTTTTCTTCTCCTTAAGATTTTGTTGGCTTGGTATAGGTTTGGTTACTTGCTTCTTGAATATATATTCTTTTATGCTACAACTTTGAATGTTTTTGTAAGTAACCTGATCAGTTAGCTCATATGTGTCATATATGGAATACATAGCGTTTTCTTTTTTTAATTTTTCTTTTTTTTATTCTTATCAATATCTTTAACAAATAGGATCATTTCCCTACTTTTGAAGGTCTTGAGGTCTTTAGCAAACAATAGTTTTTAGAAACTATTTTAAGGTTTATCCTTTGTATTTTGAGGACTAGACATAACACTAATCTTCTAGAATGATCTAGAACTTGATGGTCTTAGCAATTACAATTATCACCTAGTTGATCTCATGTGCTTGTTCGGTTTGATAATTTCTTCATCTTTTGTGGACTAGGAGTGTGTACAATTAATGATCACACCACATCATTATGACCATAATAATACAACTCTCTTTAGGTGCATTTTGGTGGATGAAAATGATCATATCACTGGGGATGACTCAAAATACAATTGTGAGTCATTTAAATTTCTTAGTCTCCTAGATAGACTTTGTGATTGAAATAATGGACATATGTATTTTTCTACAAAATAAAGAAAAATGAAGGTTCTGTGTATTTCCCTAAACTTGTTTTTTATTTTTTGAATTTAACTCTTTTGACATGCACTTTTGTGTAATGGTGAATCTTTTGAGATGTTTATTTGATTTATTTAAACTCTTTGATTTATTCATAATCCACAGTATCCAGTGTGCATAATCCTTTCTAGTCACTTTCTTTTAAATGTCAAATTATTTAACTAGTCATTGTTTCAAAATATGATAACAAATTGTAGTTCAAGGAGAGGGATTTAGGTCCATTTTATCATTCCTCATCTCCATCATGCTAGCTTTCCTTATCTATACCAATGCAAAAAAAATTATGCTGAGAAAACCATACCTCCCTTATCATGTCCACATCCTATTGGATGAAAATATTACGTACTCATATTAATACATTGAATTCATATTCACTACATGCTTCTCCATTGTGTCGAATAGTCTTTCTAAGCTTGAAAACATAAGATAATATAGGGAATTATTTCAATTTGGATTTGATTGTTCTTTCTCATATCAAAACATCATCGATGAAATATGATAAAATTATTTATTATATTTGTGTGCTTAATCGGTTTAATAATATTTTATTTGATGCTAAGAGAGAAGGAAAATGACACAAGTTTAACAACATTTTCAATAAAAATGGCATAAAAGTTTAATCTCTAGTGAGTAAAAGAGAATAGTTACACTAATTTCTTAAATGTAATATTTATATATCTAAAAGTGATGGACAAGAGAATGGATTTAAACTCTAGTAAACCTTATTAGTGTTGAAAAACATTATCAACCAACTACATATATAGTTACAACTCATATGATTGAAGGGGAAATATATAAAGGGAAAAGAAATAAAACCCACCATCACGACACTAATTGTGTCGAATAGTCTTTCTAAGCTTGAAAACATAAGATAATATAGGGAATTATTTCAATTTGGATTTGATTGTTCTTTCTCATATCAAAACATCATCGATGAAATATGATAAAATTATTTATTATATTTGTGTGCTTAATCGGTTTAATAATATTTTATTTGATGCTAAGAGAGAAGGAAAATGACACAAGTTTAACAACATTTTCAATAAAAATGGCATAAAAGTTTAATCTCTAGTGAGTAAAAGAGAGAGAATAGTTGCACTAACTTCTTAAATGTAATATTTATATATCTAAAAGTGATGGACAAGAGAATGGATTTAAACTCTAGTAAACCTTATTAGTGTTGAAAAACATTATCAACCAACTACATATATAGTTACAACTCATATGCTTGAAGGAAAATATAAAGGAAAAAGAAATAAAAACCCACCACGACACTAGCATTGTTCCTTAGAAGCTTCATTAGAGGAGTGTACAACTTGTTATCACTCAATGTAGAATGCATGTTTAGGATAACATTAAGAAAAATACTAAAATAACTATTTATTAGAGTACACATGCATGAGAGAAGGCACATGATAGAAGGGAAAATATATCACACCATGATAGAATTTTTTTCTTTGTTTTAAAAAAACCATATGTCGCTTAAGCGACGTCTTCAACATCAAATGATAGA
>SNQJ01S0145996.1:0-23992 GCA_010110895.2 Picea sitchensis
CTCATTAAATGGAGGAAACTACCGGCTGAAGATTCCACTTGGGAAGATGAGTCTTTTATACAGAAGCATCCAGAGTTACTCAAGCATTGCGGACAACACTTGTATCAAGGGGAGGGGCATGTTAAGCCCTAATATTGCCTCATTACCCCTTAATTGGGGCATATTATATTAGTAATGTTATTTTATTTATGTCGGGTTTAGGCCATTAATTGTAATTATACCTCCTAGTCTCCTATATATACCAAGGAGACATTTTCATTTTGAATCATCTTGTACTTGAACATTTAAGTGGGGTAAAAGGAGGTTGCCCCCTCAACGAGGCTTATTATCTGAAAATATCTCTTTTTCAAGGCATTGAGTACTTTTTCTGAGGTTTTTCTATGCTATATTGGTATTTGGTTCTTTACAGTATCACAGAGGACTGATGATATTTTCCTGAGCCAAGGAGAATATATAGTGGAGATATTGATGAAGTTCGGTATGATAGAGTGAAAATCCATGCCTACATCGATGGTGATGGATTTGAAGAAAATGAATGATGCTTCTACTAATTCAGGTGATATTGATCCACATTTGTTCCGACAGCTGATTGGATTATTGATGTATCTGGTCAACACCATTCCTAATATATGATATGTAGTGAATGTACTTAGTTAGTTCATTATTCAGTCGAGACAAACTCACTGGATAACAACAAATCATGTATTGAGATATCTACGAGGCATAGTTGGATATGGCTTGAGATATGCCTCCAGTGTAGACTTGAGTTTGTAGGGATATGTCGATGCAGATTGGGCAGGGAGCACAATGGACCGGAAGAGAACATCCAGTTGTTACTTTACCTTGGGGTCTGCCATGGTTTCCTGGTGCAACAGGAAACATAGCTCTATGGATTTGAGTACTGCAGAAGCAGAGTATATAGCATTGAGTGTGGCAGTTCGCGGAGCAGTGTGGCTTCGCAAAGCTCCTGACATATTTATTTTATCATGAGATGGATCCTACCATTATTCATTGTGATAACCAGATCTGTGTGAAGCTCTTTGAGAATCATGTGTTTCACGATAGATCGAAACACATTGATATAAAATATTATTATATCAGAGACTTGGTGTAGAGGAAAGTAGTACACGTGCAGTACCTTCCTACACATGAGAAAATTGCAGATATCTTCACCAAATCACTTGCCAAGACGAAGTTCGAGTACTTTAGTGAGAGACTGGGCATGGTGGAGAATGCCTCCCTAGCTGAGAGGGAGTGTTGATGATTACAACTTTGTGAGACATTCTCCAGGACACAGACTGAGTGAGTCAACATGTGAGAGAGACCATGAGTTGGGTGTGCCCATGAGTTGGGTGTGTCGTTCCTCTCTGGATTGAGATGAAACGATGTGTACCCCTGTGAAGGGTGAAGGTGCCCATGTGATGGGTGTGCGTCAAAATCTAGACTGAGTTGTTATGATGTGTGGTCTCTTGCCTTCTAGACTTAGTTGAGTCAGGCTTGATATGGTACTCTAGATGATTCTCATGTGGACTCAGTGAGATAGAGATCTGTTGAGTAGGATGTCCCTGTGGCTGAGTACATGTGGACGTGCCCCTAGTGGCTGAGCACTAGTGGATGTGTGAGATCCCTTGCTATATTCTCTGAGAGTAAGATTTACCTGTAACCCTAATTGTGATGTAAAGGGTACAGGTTGACTCCACCATGTGTGAAAGATAATTAATGTTTATTGTAATTAATTAATTATGTTCTTGTGCATGGTGTTTCTTTTTGTGATATTGGTTATTGCAACACTTGTAAATTATGTAGCTGCATTTGTTTATGGTTCAAGTACATGACTAAAATGAAATAAACCTCATACTTGATCCTAGCATAGTGAAAATTCAACAATATTGACATTTGTCCATCGCAAATAGGGTTGGTGACATCATCTGACGTCATCTCGGGATGTCAACCACTTGGATGCAGAACCTTTTTTGTTTTGAAAATCCCCAAAACTCCTGATCTGGGGTGAGATGGCTCCCAGGGTACGTCGCCACACCATAAGGTTCCACCCGTCCTTAATCTCAATGCGACACATGACTACTAGGCACCGACATGAGCTGACATCTTGCACATGCAACCTTATCTTATCATGCCACCTGTCTTGAACATGGCATGACACATGGATGTTGTCTCCTAGTGATATGTGGCACACATTTTCCCCAAGAAGCTCTGCCTAAAAATTCTAAGATCATTTGACATGTGGCACGCTCGCCATGTGACATGCTCTCCATGTGACACGTGGACCTCCCACGTGGGTTGACATGGCATACATATCATCAAAGTGCCCAAGGTTCGCCCAACAGGGCATTGACAGTTGTGCACTTCCACTGCATTGAATGATTTCATCCAACATCATATCGGATCTACCGAGCATTGACTATTGACCCTTTGTTTGTAAGGTCTATTTTCCCAAAACCTCCCAGGGATCCGTGATTCATGATATAGTTGGCATCCTGGGCACGTGGCCCTCTTAGGTCATGCCACCTAGCATGAAACATGGAACTCGTTACACTCGACACATGTCGCTCTTTTCCTCCATGGATCCCTATCCAATATCGCCAAATCTACGTGACATAAGGCACCACTCTCGTCATGACATGTGGTGCCACCAGGTAATCATGGACATCGGGACTGCAACCCCTTACCAACCTCCTGTAGAATAAAACTTCCCACGGTTCTTCGTCCCGGGATTAGGAGATAATTAATCAAGTTAATACCATAATTAATTAAGGTAACCCCATGATTAAGGGACAATTAACTACGTTGATTCTCAAGGTTATGATTCTACGAGATCTACGGCTAAGATCTCTCATGATTCGATCGATCAACTACTACAGTTCCTTCCACAACTCCGATGTGGAAGCGACTCTAAGGATCAAATGGTGGATATTCAAAGCATCATTTAATAGATTGATGGTTCTTGTCAAAGAATATATCACACCTCGACACTTTCCTATCTCCTGTAACCTAAAACTCCTAAGGTCCGTCGTCCAGTGATTACATGATATTTATCCACATTAATCTCGGGATTACGACTCCCGTATTTTACCACCATATCTATGGCTCATATCTGTTGGCTTCCCAGATTTGACAACTTAGATCTTAAGGCACTCTTCCAAAGGCTTAAGCCCAAGATGGGCCCACAATTGACTTGCTAGCCACTCACAGGTCGACATGTATTTCCCTACGACGCGTTGGCTTCCATGTTGGAAGTGACACATCATGATGATGTCATCTTTACCTCTCCTCAATTATATGCGATAAGGCATGGAACCAGGGGATGGAACCTTGGTCCCTATATATTGGATATTAGGACTTACAAAGGGGTTTATACTTATAATTCTCTCGATATTCGGTGCTCCGATGCCCCGTGATGCATAACCCCTCCTGAGATTACCTATTATATTGATGGTTGAGATTTCTTGGACCATAGATATGACAGTCATGGTTTAAGGCGCTCGTTCAAAGGCTTGAGCCTGATAGGGCCCATTCTCAACCCTTTAACAAATCAACCTCCACCACATAGAAACCTTGGCCACTTTGTCTTCCTACATGGCACCCTCCTCACACGTGACGAAAACTCCCTTTTAATGCGTGTATATGTATAATAAATGTATGGAACTAGGGGATGGAACCCTGTTTTAAACTCGCCACTGATCGAATGAATATCACAACTTCAGTGTGGTAGTGGCTCTAAGGGATTGGATGGTGGATATTTATAACATCGATCAACAAATTGATGGTTCTCGTCACAACGTCTCTCGGATTGCGACGAGTCTTGGTAAGTGGGGAAAATGAAAGAGGTTTGGGGGTCTGATGTCAAGATACGTCAGCCTGACATAGGCGACCCATGGTTACTCCCTCTGCGACTTGAAAGATGAAAAATATCATCCCCATAGCCTCGGTGCTAACTCCCTCTTGAGCTTCAGATCAAAGGTTGGGATTCGACCGTCCTTCGATCCAATGACCACCATCCTCACATGGGTTTACAAGGGATTATAATTGGTAACTAGACCATCTTTGGATGACTGAGATTAACTCTCAATTTAGGGATCAACAATTACTGAATCTTGTTGATTTAATTCAATGTAAATTGAATTATAAACTGAGCTTTCAGACTTAGCAATCCCGCAACCTCATGCTGCATCATCTTGTTTGGTTTTTAACTTAGCTTCCTTAGACCCTTAATCCATTTATAACAAGTAATAAAATTTCTCTATGACATTCTATAGAGGACTCGATTCCTCACAAACATTCATACAATTTCACCATTATTCAAGCACACAACCTTAAAAGGAAACAACCACTTTATTCATCAAACAAACATGCACAATCATAGATGTAAATACATTCTCTAAGACATTCATTATAATTCAATTTCACAAAGTATAAAAATCACTTATCTGGTTTACAAGCTTGTAGCCAACCATTGACTATGGGTGTTTTCCTTTCCACCCAACTATAGGCTCAGATGCTTTCACTTTTAACACTTTGGCCACCCTAGTGCCAAGCCATGATACCACCAGGGAATCTCTTTCTCCATGGTTCTCAATAAATTGTGAAGGTAACTCTCCTTCACACTACTCTTGGTAGAGATTTTCCCAAACCCACCTAGCTTAGGCTTCAACAAGGTTTGTCAGATACTCTCCTAGTATCAAGCTCACAACCTTCTCAACTCAGGTCATACTTTTTGAAGTCTCCACCCAAATTCCAGAGCTCAAGCTCTTTTCCTTCACTATGTTTTATATAGTCATTCCCATGCCTCTGAGATCCGAACTCCCTCAATTTCTCTCTCTCTCTCTCTCTCCATCTCCCTGACCTCCTTCCATATTTTTGTTTACCGTCGTGTGCTTCTCTTGCACACATCCTTTCACAGGAAGGTTATCGACCGATCCTTCTTTTTTCCTGTCAAAAGGAAACTTGTGGGTCAATATGGGGCTACAAAATATGATACCATATTGTACCTATGGATGACAATTTTAGTTGTCCTAGTTATATTTACCATACCTTTATTCATGGAGGGTTGTTGGTTTCTCAACCACCAACCCTTCCTCATTAACTGATTTTCCTTGAAATCATAATTAAAGGAAATATCTGAATATTCCTAAATTACATACCCCAACAAAGAAGCTTTGGTTACCTAGTCAGGGAATAGTGAATCCCCTCTATAGGCTTCCTCACTCTCTCCCCTAGTGGTATCATGGCCAATACTTTTAAGGCTTTACCCCATAGTCAGCTAGTTGGAATTTAAAATAAAATAATAATACATCTACAATGTTTTTATGCCATTGCATGGTAACCATAATTTGTTGTTAATTATACATAATTATAGGTTTAGAAAGAGGGGTGTTACAATCCCCTCCCCCTTCAAAGGAAAACCATCCCTGTCGTTCTTTCTTTGTAATACCTGTCATGCCTTTATCCTTTAGTTGCTTCAATATTATCTTCCTTTTTGCCTCTCACATTCTAATCCCCACTTAGACTCTGTCATTGCATAATATACCTACAACAATTTCAAACAACAAGTATATTAATTCCACTTTTATGCAAAAACATTCTATTACTATTCAGAATTCAAGATGAATTTACAATCAACATAATACTTATCTGTGTAGTTTATGGATTTGAATCCATATGGCTGTCTCATTGAATTGGATCACTATATTTCCTTGGCATACCCATTGTGTGCATGATCCCAACCAATAATTTACAATAATTATCGAAATCTCCTCTTCCTTGGGGTCACTCACCCTCCAGGTCTAGAATCCAACATCCCCTTCTCTACTATACAGTTCCTTGGGTGATCCATCTTGCATTGCCAAGGATTTCTCACACAAGAAGAGTTTTCGAGACTTCACTGAGTCTTAGAGTCGAGGCGTCCCTCTGACTTGATCTACCGAGGCATCCCTCCAACCCATGTCACCATGACACATCATTCTATGGGGATAATGACTTATCACATGATTCTCATGTCACTACAATAGCCATTTTCCATACTTTCCATCTTTGATAGCCATCATCTCTCCTCCCCGAACATATATTTTTCATCTCACTTGTATCACATACATACAAAAAATCATGAGATGTTTTCATTAGTTTTCAATTCAACTTATTTTCAAATATGTTACCCACATATTTTCTAATTCACAATTTTGTTTCTGATCCGTCCCATACAGGAACCTATTTTCACAAGCCTGAGACTTCTTTCTCATGGAAGTTTGGCTCTTTTATAATCAACAGACATAATTTGGTCTTCCTTATAGACTTACAACTCTTCCATGTCCAAGACCCTTCTTCCTGCAATTCATTCTTCATATAACCGAATGAATTGTTAGTTCTGATGCACACTTGCATTGACTTTCAAACACTTTTTTTTTTTCAAAATTTGTGCATACTAACAATTGCATCACATTATTCTATTCAAGGACATAAAATATAAAATAAATACCATTCCTTACACATGCATTACTTTAGCATACCAAGTCTTTTCCAAATGCAAATCAAAATTAAGTAATTTAACCAATGTGCCAATGCCCGTGGCCACATTCACACACAAATCACCCTTACATTGGTTTTAGTTTACTATTTTTCATATTAGGCACTTTGCTTTGGTGTGTTGGAACTCATCCAACCTCTTACCACATGGTTTATTTCTCAACATTTATCATTTCAGCGGGTTAATTCCTCCTGCTTCAGACTGATCATAACCTCAAATTAGGATGTATTTTATGAAAATATCATATGAATGCATTTCAACATTCTTCCTTTGTTGACAATCACGGTTTCCATATTCTTGGCCACCCAATTCCCTTCTTTACCATTTTATAACCCTGTAGAGTACTGGAAGAAGGGATTCTTACCCAATTCCTTCTAAAATCTCATGTCACATGGGCATTAACACTTTATACCTGTTTCGGTTTCCAACACCCTTTCTATCATTACCTCATTAGTGGTGCCTTATGGGGACCCCCCAAAGTCCCTTCATCCATATTTTCTATTCAACAACCTTTTGTATTCGTCCTTTGTTTGAGGTTGTCTACCATTGGAAATTGTTCTTCCTCAACAACTCCAATCATCTCCTACAATATGAAATGCATCTTCATGTTTAAAATTATATCAGTTGTCATAAAAAATGCAAGTACCATAACAATTAAATCAACAACAATTTCAGATATGCCACAACATATCCATATATGCACTCCATCACATTATCCTTAATGTTTTCATGAGTGAAACACAATCGATTTTCAACTATATATATAACCTTGCAACTATCAACGTTGTCATGCCAAAAACAATTACATGCATCAACATATCAATTTCTCATACCACAAAAACACAATAAATGATAAGAAAGGATTCAAGGGACTCTTCCCTTGTCCATCTCCTGCTACATAGTCTAGAAATTTCAGGCCAGCTGAATTATTTCCAAGGCCCTACTTCCTTTACACAACATAGCCACCCTTACACAATATAGCTTTAGTCAAGATTATTCTTTCAAACATATTCATTATTTTATTTTCTTTTACCAGTTGTACTTATTTCACAACTACTCTTTTCAAAGCATGCAACTCTATATTGTTATTCATAGTTCTATAGTGAGAAAAGTACTAATCCTTTTATCCTTATTTTATTCCACAATCCATCCCCTTAGGGATCTTCCTGCTCCATTCCTTGAGAAATTTTGGTCATGTTCACCTTGACCTTCTTGGATAAATCAACATGCTACATCAACAAGCTTCTTGTTTATAGTGAATTATGAACCTATGTTGTCTGCACATTCACCAAGCAGATTGGTCAAAATTTCTTTGCATGTTCTCCATGCATGCATTATGTTTTAGAATGTAATCCAAGATTCTTATATATATAGGCTTGAATCCCACTTCCAAATTCTCACTAGTCATTAATGTTATAACTCTATTCTCATGACAAAGTTCTTTACACAGTTCCTCCACATGGAACTTTTTCAACATGCAACTTTCCTTGTTACATATTCATCATTATCCGAGGTGACCAAAACCTTGATTCAACCTCAACTTCATCATTCCAAGGATTTATCCAATATTCCATAAGGAATATAAGCATGTATTCTTATTATGCATTTTATATTTACATTTAAACATATATCTTTATATTATCAACTTGTTTTCAAGGTATGTCTTTATGCACTTAATCACATTCATTAACATGTGTGTGTATACCAGTAACACACTTTGCAAATTTATATGCAAATTTATTTAAAATTTATCTAACTCATGATTTGTTCATGAGATTCTCAAAGGCATTCTCACCTTGCTTTCTATCTCAATCAACATAATAGTTTTGCTCATTTTATTTTCGACATTTCATATGAGCTCTTTCTCTGAGGAGTGACAAACCTCCTCAAATTGTTATTTAATTGAATAGTTCAGACCCTTCTACATAGGGTTAACCATGCATCTAGGGAATTATCCAATCCAAGAAAGTACAAATCTTCCCTCACATCCCACTTAGTCAGGCAGTCTTACCATGCCTTTTTCAAGCTATGCCTTTACGCACTTAATCACATGCATTATTATGTTGTGTGTGTATACCACCAACACCCTTTAAAAAATTATATGCATATTTATTTAGAATTTATCTAACTCATGATTTGTTCATGATATTCTTAAAGGAATTCTCACCTTCCTTTCTATCTCAATCAACAGAGTAGTCTTGCTCATTTTATTTTCGACATTTCACATTAGCTCTTTCTATGAGGAGTGACAAACCTCCTCAAGATGTTATTTAACTGAAAAATTCATACCCTTCTACATAGGGTCAACCATTCATCCACGACATTATCCAATATAGGAAAGTACACATATTGCCTCACATCCCACTTAGTCAGAAAATCTTACCATGCCTTTTTAGCACACACACACACACACACACACACATATAATGCATGTGCATCCCTTGCACATATTTATATCATTCATTCATATTTTTTTGGTCTTAATATCAACCTTCATATCATGTAAACTTATAATGAATTTACTTCATGCACTCAAGCATGTTCTTACATACATAGATATTCAATGTGCAAGTTCATTGCTTTCACCCTTTTTCCATGTCATTCTTACACATGGATGTTTCAAACATCTATTTCCTTCTTCCTAGAGATCTTACAACCCTTACTCTGACAAGTCTCATAGGGATATTCATAATTATGTTGCCTTCTCTTCATGGAAACAACTATCAAGAAACCACTCTTACTCTTCTATTACAAAAGTAACCCACAATTCACTAAATGTAAACAGTTAATTACAATATCACCCAGGCTATAAAATGCCCAAGTCCACATTCCTTTCTTGCTTCAACCATTCTTGGTCAATATACCTTTATCAGGGAAACCCTTTTCTTAGATTCTCTTGCACTACTATATCACCACACCCAACCATTCCTGTATGGATGTCATTGACCTCTGTATGTCAATATGACCCATTGGTCATCTAGTAATGCTCCAACACTACCTTTGTTAGTCTTTATATCAGTCTTTCATTTATCATTACATCTTTATCATCCTAAGGCAATAGGAAACATCATTATCAACATTTTATTCATGCTGGTAATTTTGTTTTTGACATCGGTGTATCCTCGTCTAAAAGGTCCATTAATAGACCATGTCTTATAGAACACCATAGGTTATAACATGTCTAACTGCATGTTTCATACATGCTTACTCATTACCATATGCATTACAACATATCCACATATTGCATTTCCATGCATAATCAAGTACTCTTGTCAATAGGCATGTACATATTTTTGTATAGCCATGAGCTCATAAATTGACTCATATGTTCATCTCACTTTTCCTCTTTCTAAGGATTAGCAATAGTCCCAAAGGAATCCTCTTTATCTTGCTTAAATAGATTATTCCTACTGTAGGTTTCAACCATTATAGGTCAAGTAAACTGACCTTACACATTTTCATCATTCCTCTGATCATGAGGAGGTATATATACATGGTTTAATATTTTATTTGGGAAGAAATCACAATTCCCAAGGCTCCAAAAAATCATACTTACAGGGAGTCTTATAACCACCAATTCATTCACTTTCTAGACTTATGCAATCCTATAATAAGATTCTTCCATTTCTGCCTTTCACATTTAGGTCTTACCATCAATTCCTATCAACATATTCCTACTCCTGTAAGAGTAGTCACCAATTTGTGTTAGGGACCTAACCTCCCTAATCCCTCACGTAGGTAGAATAATATATTTCCATGTAATAAAGGCCAATATTAATAAGGCCTAGAAAAAAGGAAGAATAAGTCAAATATAAGAAGACCTAATAGAAGCTTCCTCTTCTAGAAGGATCTTCCTCTATATTGTTCTTTTGGATAGATATATTTAGTATAAATGGGAGTAGAGGGTATGAGAAGTTTTTTCTTGGATATTATTGTAATAGAGCTCTGCTTTGCTAGAGGTTTCTCCCTCGAAGAGACAAGTGAACATTGCTATCAGTAATAAAGGTGCTCTTTTTGGCGTTATTATGGTATTATTCTAATATTGATCTGATCACATTATTGTTGTTCTTCCATTGCTTGCTAAATATTTCTGTTCTTCATACTATATTCTATCTGGAATATTACAAGTGGTATCAGAGCACTTTCCTCAACAAAAAATTGTGGGTTATTTATTTCAGGGTAGAGACGTATTTCGACGTCTTAAAGCTACAAATATTTGTTTTTACATGCATAAACCCGTGGTCGGGGAGTAATACACGTAGGAAATATGTTGGCCACCCTTGTAACCCCTGTTGGTACCTCTTCGAGTGGTAATGCATCAAACAAAACCTGTATATGAATGTGCCTAGATCTCTTGAATCCTTCCATAGATAATTTGATCGACCGCTTGACTGCTATAGTGCCATCGAGAATAACACTCAGGAAGATACTCTCTAGTACCTGGGTATTCGGGTAGTACAACTAAGGGCATGATCTAGTCTCCTTAGTTGGTGCCTTGAGATATTGGGTCGAGTACTACTGTTGGACCCCAAACGTATATCAAAGAGCTATAGCACAGGGAAAACCATTATCTATAGACACCCTACATACCCTAACCCTTGGGAAGGAAACACAAACATAATAAACAAGATCTATTTCCATGCAACTGTGCCTCCTTCATTATGGTTGTGAAATTACTACATTTCTTCCCGTTGGAATAATTATTTGAGCCTTATCCCATTGAATTTCTCTCTTCTCCCTGATCGTCGTGATACCTATCATTTTTCAACAATATATTTCCCGTGGAACCAACCCCCTTCCGACATCCTTATTTGGGCCTTACCCCATTGGATTCCCCTTGTCACCCTGATCATCATGATACCCTTTACCCATAACCTATTTTCTGTGTTGTCCCACCCATCCCTTTCTGTTTTCCCTCTTCATCATGGCCCACACCCATAACCAAGACTTGAAATACTTCTTCAATTGCCTGTCCTATACTTTCATAGAGACCCAACATGAAGTGAGGAAACTCAGTGCCAATATTTCCACCATCAATAAAAACATGCATTTCTCCATATATGAAAAAATGGAAACCATCAAACATGACCTCACTACCCAACTTGCATCCTTCACTAACACGATATTTTTCAAGTTGAATATCCCTGCAGACCTTACCTCCTCTGACCCACCTTTGCACTCCGAAAGTGAAACTTCCTCCAATTTCTAGACTTTTCGACCCCATCAATTCCAGCATGACCTACACCTTCCATGTGTGGATGTGAACAAATTTGATGGCTCAGATCTCACTGGCTGGGTAACTCAAATGAAACATTATTTCTCTTTGTATGGAATTATAGATGAGTTGGCCAAACTCTGATATGGTGTTCTCCATCTAGAGCCAGATTATTGGCAATGGAGAAAAAATTCCTGCCAAGGGTATGTGGCTTGGACACAATTTGTGGCAGAGATTTATGAGCTCTTTGACACACACACCAACCATTTAGGCCATTTTACAAAGTTGAAATAATTTGGAAAAGTGGAAGACTTTATAACTTCTTTTGAGTGATTGGATTTCCACATAGAGGGCATGTCTGATGTTTTTTTCCGAGAATGTTTTATCGGTGGCTTCAAGGATGAGATTTGTGTTAGAAAAACAGGACTGCGGAGCAATAAAATAAAACAAATGTGGAAACAAAACACAAAAGATACACAATAAAAGACAGACACAGATTTACGTGGTTCACCCAGTGTGGGCTATGTCCACTAGAGAAATTGCTAGGTCCTTTCTTTATTATTATCCAGTAAAATGAAGGGATACAACCTACAGCAAAACCCGCTGTAACTTCCTCTTCTTTCTCTCATAGTCTCCTCTCTCAGAATACAATACTCGCCAACATACATAGCCGTAATACATTTCCCTCATAAAAGAGGGTTTCCTTCTAGGGAAAAAAACCCTAACATAATCTCTATCATTAGATCTATGACCTTATAATGAACGGTCCAGATTTACAATGAAATTACAATATACTTTTACAAGGCAATTTTTGCTTCGAGGGCTTCATCCCCGAACCCCCATCGGGGAACGTTGCCCCCAAACCCCTGCTGGGGGCCCGCTTGCCCCCAGACCCCCCAGCCAGGGGGATAGACCCCCCGGACCCCGCAGAGGGGGTACCCCCTCTACACTCCCCTGTGTGGAAGAGTGTACATACTTCTGGGGTGTAAATACTTCATGGGGTATAAACACGGCTGAAAGTAAAAGACCTATAAATCAGGAAGATAATCAGGCTCCACAACCAACAATTTGTGCCCATGTCCTCATGTCTTGGCCTCAGATTTGGGTGGAAGCTACTAAAATAGATAAGGAATCACAACAAGTTGACTCTTCTCAAACTAGAAAACTCTCATTTATTCCTCGCCCTAAACTAGTCACTCCCACTCCTCCTTCCACTCCACTAAAGATCCATAAATTAACCAGGGAAGAAATGGTTGAACACAAACTCAAGGGCCTTTGTTATAATTGCGATGAAAAATATTTTCCTGGGCACAAGTGTAAGGAACAAAATATTTTTATGGCCATCGTTGAGGATGTTTCTGAAGATGATTTCGAGGCCCCCCTATAGTCAGGTTATGACCCCACCCTCCGACCCTCCCGAAGTTGCACCAGTCATTTCTCTGAATGATCTCACTAGATTCTCTGCTCCCCAAACCCTCAATCTAATTGGTTACATCAATCATCGTAAGGTCACAATCCTTGTTGAAAGTGGAATCACCCATAATTTTATTCATCGCTGCATTGCCCAAGAAACTAATTTCTATATCTCTGCAGTCAATAATTTTCAAATCATGATTACCAATGGTGGGTCCATGAAATGTGGGGGGCATTGTGAAAATGTGCGTCTCCAAATTGGTCAGTACCACATGAAATCTCATATGTTTTCTATCGACATGGGTGGTTGTGAAATTGTGTTGGGTGTCGAATGGATAAGGACTCTAGCTCCCATTCTCATAGATTTTAAGGAATTAACCATGCCATTCAACTAGGAGGGCCAACAATATAAGTTTCAAGGAATCACAACAGGTTCCCCTGAGATCATCAGTTCCCATTGCATGGAAAATCTCCTAAAATAGGTCATTCTGACATTATTGCACAACTCCATTCCATTCACGCAACTGGGACACCCTATGTGTTTCATAACCTCCAATCCATCCTCTCCAAACATCAAACTATTTTTTCCCCTCCCCATGGAATTCCTCCTTTCCATGGTGTTCATGATCATTCCATTCCCCTTGTCCCTGACAACCTTCCTCCCAATGTTCGTCCCTATCATCTTCCCTTTTCCTAGAAAAATGAAATTGAGAAAATTGTTCACAAATTTCTAACCGTAGGCGTTATCCGTTCTAGTACGAGCCCCTATTCTTCTCATGTGGTCATGGTACTTATAAAGAAGGCTCTTGGCGCATGTGTCCTGGTTTCTGCATCCTCAACAAAATCACAATCAAAGATAAATTTCCCATTCCTTTCATTAATGATCTCTTGGATGAATTGAGTGGTGCCCAGTTCTTTACTAAACTTGATCTTCGTTCTGGCTACCACCAGATACGTATGAAAGAGGAAGACTTTCCTAAGACTGCATTTTGAACTCATGAGATCCACTATGAGTTTTTGGTCATGCCCTTTGGCTTGTGTAATGATCTCTCCACTTTCTAAAGTCTCATGAATCATGTCTTCCATCCTTTTCTCCATCATTTTGTCTTAGTTTTTTTTGATGATATCCTCATCTATAGTAAAATTTGGACAACCCATCTTTCTCATGTGGATCGAGTTCTCCATCTACTCTCTCAGCACCAAATTTTCCTCAAACAATCTCAATGTGATTTTGGAGCCTCATAAGTCGAGTACTTGGGTCATATTGTTGGCAAGGAAGGTGTCAGGGTGGATCCTAAGAAGATTGATTCTATGCAGGGTTGGCCTTGCCCAAAGACTCTCAAAATCTTATGTGGTTTTTTGGGTTTAATAGGATATTATCACAAGTTTGTTAAGAATTATGGAAATATTATGACGCCTCTCACCTCTCTCCTTAAAAAAAATTATTTCACTTGGACTCCCTGTTGAGGAAAATGTATGAATTACCTTACTCAATCTATTTCGAATCTTGCCTGGCTAGGACAAGATAGTCGAGAATGTCACCCTAGGTTTCATAGCCTCAAAAATATTCTCCCAATCCACAAGTATTAATTACAAGGGTTTAGGCTGATTTATTAATGAAAAGAATGTTGCAATATAAAATAAAATGTATATAAGTTTATGAAATATACACAAATTATAGAAAGTAAACATGGAGATCAAAAAGCAAAAAGGTAACCAAGTCATAAACACATATACGTGACATAATAACAATCTAATTTATTTCATTCTGAGATATCAAAAGTGTTTTTCTCTTTACAAAACCCCTGTGAGGGCATGGACCAAAGTCTGGTTTAGAGATCTCCGATGAACACCATACAAAAAGACTCTGACAATAAAGTAAAACTAAAATTTATAATCTAGATCAACTTGCCACAAACTGCTGCCAATTTGACTCTGCAAAATATCCTTTATTAGCTATGAAACTTAATCCACAAACAAACAAGAATACACAAACTATCAAGGATGGATCAACACCTCTAAAACAAGCATCTGAAAAGTTTGGTTCAGTTTTTAACCTTGTTTTCTACAATAAGACCTTGTTGTCAAAAAGAGAATTAGGCTTTGAATAAACTCAAGAATGAATGAAAACTAAAACTATCTCATGAAATCAAAAGAACAAAGCTTAGTCTTTCTTTCTCCTTCTATTCTCCCTTGTTTCTTCTTCTCATTCAACCTTTATTCTTTCCAAATAAGTTGAAGTAGTTCAACTACTTTCTTTAGTTAAGTTAGTTTGACTTAACTAATTAGTTTAGGAGAAATACATAATAATAATATAGTTAAGGGTCTTTAACTAATAATAACTAGGTAGGTGGGACCCCTTGTGACTCCCATTTTTTCTTCTTTTAAAATCATAAATATAACACAAATGGATAATTATTGTAACACATGCCACCCTTGTAGCTCCTTTAGATACCTTCCAAACTAAATATTTAAATATAAGAAACAATTTAAATTGTGTCAAAAAATATACAAATATCCACATAATCCACATTATCCAAAACAAAGCTTGCTGTCCAAACTTTCTGAAAATCATTAACACTGTCTTCATCAACTCAAATCATAAAAAAAACACAATCTAAAAGCCATACTTGCCACTTTGGGAGGCAATTTTTCTCTTTTCACTGTTGTCCCCCTTTAATTTCCGGAAGTAGCCTGTGGTTGATTAGAACCCGGAGGTTGTATTTCATTGATTACATGGGAACAATCATCCTTCAAATTCATGAGGGAGGACACATATTTTGAGGAATCATCTGAGGGAGTAGAAGGGGGGGCAACTGCTTTTCCTTTATCTTGCATAGGGGGAATATCAATTTTTAGTCTTTTACTAGCATGTGAAGATTGAACATGTGAATCAACATGAGAAATATGGACATTAGGATTGACAAGTGGTGGGAGAGGCAATGACATATTGGGCCATCCATGATGGTGAGAGACATCCGGGTTGAAAATCTCTTGCCATCCATCATTTGCAAAGAATTTTGGTTGCAATGACACATGTTGAGGAACGAGAATGCCATGGATGTTTTGAGGATGGAAATGAGGTCTTTCTGGCCGAGGGTGTACCATTCCATGGACAATCTAGTTAAAGAACCCAGCTTGGAACAATTGGTTCAATTCTTGGGGATCAACATCAAAATGAATGGAAAATCTAGGTCTTCTAGGTCCTCGGTTCCAATTTCCCCTCCCTCTGTTATTTCTGCCATGGCTTCCCCTACTAAAGAAACTCATCCTGTAGCAACAATTCGTTAGTAACTAAGCCCTTAATAAACCATACATGACACTCGGCTTGCATGAATAAAAAATTGGCTTAGAAATTGACACTAGATACATGCAAATACATCCATAACAAACCATTTAACAATCACCAAGTGAACAGGGGGTGATAGGGTTCATGGGACATATGAAGGGAGTGTAATTATCAAAAAATGGTATAATGATAGGTCATTAATACACAAATACTATTCATTCATTAATTAAACAATTTAACTCTGTAATAAATACCAAAATACCAGTTACCAATCCTTGTTGTGTTATCCTTTGTCTCTTTTACATAGACTTTATTTTTAATTTATTTCACAGAACATAGATGCCATAATGAAATTGGGATTATGAGGGGAATGTAATGAGCGAAAAGTGGTAGAATGACAAGGAAATAATATGGATATTGTTCAAATGAAAATAAATCAAAACATGCAATCAAAACATATCTCTGTTCAGACCTTCAAAATTTAACAATATTCACTTTTTCAAAACCACAATTTAAACTATTACTTCCTTTACAAATTGCTTGCTAGATTCCAAACAATAATATATATGCCCAGAAATATTTAATTACAACATCCTTTGTATCCATATAACCTTTATATAATAGTCATAACAAACAACATTGAAATTGATATGAGCAGCCACAATAACCATTGAGCCACAATCATACATAACTCCAATGCTAAATCCTTTTAAAACCAACAGGAATATGCACAATGCTTACAACCATTTATTTCAACAATGTAATCAAACTAGATTCTATAACTCTCACCGGGACCCAATCAATTCACACACATGTGTCTTTTAATATAAACAACATAAAATTCAAACCAAATAACATGCAATACTTCTAGCCCAAGCTTCACATAAATCAATATGTACATACTTCTTCAAAAATTTCCAAATGAGGGACAACCAAAATCGTTCCCAAGCAACCAAGCACACACAATTCTCCATCAACTATCGATTGGAGTAAAACAATATCAGGATCACATTTAGGGTTTAAACACAACAAGTGGAGCGTAAGAACATGTGGTTTGATCAAAGGATTAAGTCCTTAAAAAGGGAAAACAACTCATGCCCTATAATAATTTACCATATAAAAATAATGGGTAACAATGCTCTCGGTGGTGAGGGTTACCAAAATGACAGAATTCCAACTCCAACATCAAACAAAATGAAGCCAATCTCTTAATCAACACTATAATCTGAGCGTCCAGGCCCAAACCTATGCCCAACCAGAAAACATCCACAATGCTTCTATCAACTTCTGGGTGATGCTAAAACCATACTGTGCAATGTTCTCCAGGAAACTGTGTCAGTGAGGGAAACACAAGGTAGCTAACAACTCATAGTTTTTCCAAGATAAGGCACAAACATTTTAATCTTTTATCAGTTCACATTGCAACCCACAAGGTCAAAAAATACCAACCACAAAGACGAACATGGAGTGGGAAAATTAAACAGAGAGACCTGTTATGACAATCCATAAGTAGGATACGTTCAAAGCTCAGAGCTTTGTCAAATCATAATAATCAATTTCCATAGAGAGGCCAGACCCAAAACCCAAGCCATGAATGAGGAGGCTTCACTGCTATTTTTATCCAATAATCCCATGCAAAGATTACACACAACAAGGAGAGCATAACCGTTTCTTTTTTTTAAGTGCCAATAGTCCAGAATAATCACCATAAGAAACCACATACACAAACACGAATACACAATTCAACTATCTCATAACAACTTAAGAATCACACCGAACACAAGTAATCTTGAGCCAAAAGTTGATTCAAAGGGCAGAGTAATCATCACGGATGGAAGAGTAAGGAACCCATACTTGGAAAAGCTTACGCGAGGAAGAAAACTATATTGTATGCCTCCTTCACGACTGAACAATGCAGAGCAACAACAATTACCAGAGCCAAAACCAAAATGAAAGAATGTTTAGGGTAACAGGCTCGAGGGGGGAGTTTGAGTGACATGCAGTGAATGCATGCCGCTTCTCCCTTCTAACCTCATTCAATTCAAAGTATGATCCAAGCCCATTAACCATAGCACTAAGTAATTAATCAACCACATATCCATTTCCATATCACATTTTCATAGTGCGCCACCCCTTGGTAATAACAACCCCTTTAAAATAACAATGTGTTAGGAACATAACCCAATGTGCATCCATAAATAACATTCAAAACAAGGCACATAACCATAGTAGAAAGGGTCAATAGCACCCATAATAATGCACAACATTAGAACTCAAGTATAGTTCTTTTATTCAAAAGAGCTCCATTATTATCCCTTATCAAGATCATTTAAACCATTTAATGCCATGTTTAATGCAATATCAAAATGAAAAATGATAATAATCCTTTCATCCATAGGGAAGCCTTAACTTACTCTGTGAGAGGTCATCAAATCCATCTAGTGCCATGTTTTAATCAACCAACCATCACATGTCACCACAACATTTTAAACCATGATTTGAAACAAAGCACTGTAGAGGACTCTGTTAGTACCATCACATAAGCAAACAAAATATAAGCGCAACATATCCACCATAGAACCACAAGTCTAACAAGGGGGTCCCACCTACTAGTTTATTATTAATATGGATATATAATAAAGCTTGGCAATCATTTGCGACCATAGTATTCATCATTGTGCTTTTAAGCGTCAACACTCCTGCAGCTCATTAGGCCTTTCAAACCTTGAAGGTGGCTATGTGCACCACTCCGGTCCTGTCCCTTCCTGATTTCATAAAGACCTTTGTCTTGGAATGTGATGCTTTTAGGCAAGGAATTGGAGCAATCCTTATGCAAGATGGCCAACCTTTGGTCTTTACCAACAAACAATTTCCAGAGTGACATTTGGACCAATCAATCTATGAAAATGAAATGTTGGCTATTCTGCATGCAATGGATCTCTAGCGCCCTTATCTATTGGTGAAATGCTTCCAAATTAAGAAAAATCATTAAAGCCTCAAGTATTTTCTGAAGCAACGCCCTTCCTCCCCGACGCAACAAAAATGACTGACTAAGCTCTTTGGATATGATTATGAGATCGTTTAGAAGAAATAAAAATAACATGTGGTTGCTGATGCTCTTTCAAGAAAATATGAAGATGAAGGGTCCCTTTTTTCCCTCTCCTTCATTGTACCAAATTGGCTCCAAGTTGTTTTCCAGGAATGGCTACAAGATCCCAAAATTTCGTCTCTGATCCAATAATTGCAAGCCAATTCTACAGTTTCCCCAGGGTACTCTTGGCACAATGATGAGCTTTGCTACAAAGGCCGTTTGTATTTAAGTAAACATTCACAAATTAAATCGACAGTGATTTATGAGCTTCATGCTACACCCACAACTCTGCACTCATGGTTTACCAAAACCTATGACCAAGACAAACGTTCTTTTTTCTGGGATGGTATGAACCATGACGTTCACACTTTTGTGGCAGAATTTGACGTTTGTTAATGCAACAAGGGAGAAACAGTCAAAGATCCTGGCACACTACAATCACTTCTGATTCCACCTACTATTTGGAGGGATATCTCTATGTATTTTATTGTGGGCTTACCTAAATCGGGCAATAAGTTAGTCATCATGGTGGTCATTGATCATATTTCCAAGTATGCTCATTTATGTTCTCTTCAACACCCATTTACCACCTCCACTGTGGCTGAACTTTTCATGGATCATGTCTTCAAGTTTCATGGCATGCCTCATTCTATTGTTTCTGATACAGATCCCACTTTCACCAACAATTTTTGGCAATAACTGTTTAGGCTACAGGGCACCCAATTGGATCTCAGCACAACTTATCATCCCTATACTGATGGTCAAACTGAAGTTGTCAACAAGTGTTTGGAAACATATTTGAGTTGTTTTTCATCTGAAAGGAAAAATGAGTGGGTTCAATGGTTACCACTAGTTGAATGGTGGTACAACACTTCTTACCATACAACTACTTGTATGACTCCTTTTGAAGTAGTATATGGAAAAAATCCACCTTCATTTTTCTCATACTTGCTAGGTGTATCAAAGGTCCAGGTAGTTAACCAAACACTTACAGTTTGAGAGGTTATTCTTCGTACCCTCAAAGATAATTTGGTCATGGCTCAGAATCACATGAAAAAATAGGCAGATCAAGGTCGCTTTGAATATCAATTTGCTGAAGGAGACCAGGTGTTTCTTCGACTGCAATCTTATAAGAAAACTTCACTCAAGGCCAACCATTGTTAGAAACTGGCACCCAAATTTTATGGTTCTTATACCATTCTCAAGCGTGTGGGACAAGTGGCCTATCAATTATCTTTTCCCAGTCATTCTAAGCTCCATCCTATTTTTCATGTCTCCTACTTAAAGAAGGTGATTGGAACTAAGTGCCAAACTCAAACCAGCCTTTCCGAGTGGATGATGAAGGCTCCATCTGGTTGCAACCATAAGCATTTTTGGACCAGCGTGAACATCGTCTTCGTCAGTGCACCATCAAGGAAGTGTTAGTCTAGTGGAAAGATACAACTCCAATAGATGCCACTTTGTAACCAACTACCATTTTGCAACAATTTCCTCATCTCAAGCCTTGAGGACAAGGCTGTTTTTTAAGGGGTAGAGAATGTTAGGGACCTAACCTCCCTAACCCCTCACATAGGTATAATAATATATTTGCATGTAATAAATGCCAATATTAATAAGGCCTAGCAATAAGGAAGAATAAGTCAAACATAAGAAGACCTAATAGAAGCTTCCGCTTTTAGAAGGATATTCCTCTAGATTGTTCTTTTGGATAGATAGATTTAGTATAAATAGAAGTAGAGGGTATGAGAAGTTTTGTCTCGGATATTATTGTAATAGATCTCTTCTCTACTGGAGGTTTCCCCCTCAAAGAGGAAAGTGAACATTGCTATCAGTAATAAAGGTGCTCCTTCTGGCGTTATTATGGTATTATTCAGATATTGATTTGGTTACATTATTGTTGTTCTACCATTGCTTGCTAAATATTTCTACTCTGCATACTACATTCTATCTGTAATATTACAATTTGACAAAGGGATAGTAAATTCCTCTGCTGCAATTTAGTAATAATTTCCAAGGTACAGTTTCAATCTATTGTCCTTCCCTCAAGGAACTCATACATATGTTAAACAAGATTTTAAACATAGAGAACTCTCTTTTAAAATGGCTCATATCTAGCCTTAATATATCATCCCTGAGACTGATCTCTAGCCCATCTAGGCCTAGTGTTTGAACCATGCTCTAATACCACTTTGTAAGACACCCAATCCCCTAAGTACCATTTTAAGGGACAAGGTATTAAATTGTTTCTTTTCCTAAACCTCCTTGAATCACTTTAAAAAGGACACCATCATCTTCTGCTCACCAATAACTTTCCAATGACTATAAGTTTTCTCAAAACAAAGATCTAGATCAAAAGTTATGGCCTTTGATTGCCAAAGACCTCTTTTCTTCCACATGGCACCCACATTAGTTGTGTCATCCGACATGTTAGAACACATCACCCCTTAGTGAAGAGGTGGCACTTTCCACCTATTCCACCGGGCCCTCAGCGTATCGAGCCTCGACACTTTACCACGCTCAACACTTGCTTCAAAACTATCCCGAGAATTGATTTAACCAAGTGTTGACACCTATCCATCACACATAGGGTTGGTGACATTGTCTAACGTCATCTCTAGACATCGTACACTGATATGTTAGACCTTTTTCATTTTGCAAAGCCCCAAAAATCATGAACCAAGATGAGTTGGCACCCAGGGTATGTGGCCCCACCATAAGGTGCCACATGTCCTTAATATCAATGCGACACACGACTACCAGGCATCGACATGAGTTGACATCTCGCACACAAGACCCTATCTTATCATTCCACCTGTCTTGTCAATGTCACGAAATGTGGCTGCCATCTTCTCGTGACATGTGGCACACATTTTTCCCACAGAGGTCTGCCTAAAAATGCTAAAATCACTTGAAACATGGAATGATTGCCATGTGACACATGGAACTCCCATGAGGGATGATGCAATATACACATCATCACAGTGCCCAAGGTTCTCCCAACAAGGAATTGAAACTTTTCCACTTCCACTGCGTTTAATGATGTCATCCGACGTCATCTTGGATCTTTCATGCATTGACTATCAAACCTTTTTTGTAAGGTCTATTTTTTGAAAACCTCTCGCGGGTCTACGATCTGGGATACTATCGACTCATTAAATCCATGGATCCCTATCCAATATTTCCAAATTTATGTGACACGTGGCACGACTCTCGTCATAACATGTGGTGCCACCAGGTAATCATGGACATCGTGACCATGGCCCCTTATTGACCTCCTGTAGACTAAATCTTCCCAAAGTCCGTCGTCTGGGGATTGTGAGATAATTAATCAAGTTAATCCCATAATTAATTAAGGTAATCCCATGATTAAGGGATGGTTAACTACGTTGATTCTCGGGGTTATGATTCTATGAGATCTATGGATGAGATCTCTCACACTTCAATCAATCAACTACTATGGTTCCTTCCACAACTCCGGTGTGGAAGTGGATCTAAGGATCAGACGGTGAAGATTTAGAGCGTCATTCAATAGATTGACGATTCTCATCGAAGTGGATCTCGCACCTCGACACTTTCCTATATCTTGTAACCTAAAACTCCTGAGGTCTGTTGTCTGGTGATTACGAGGTATTTATCACTAGAAAATTTGGGTCATTTTGCGACAACGATTTCGACGCTCTTGCGATGTTATGTCATGCCTATTGCGACGAATCTTGAGTCTCTGAAATGTTGTTTTATGACACGTGGAAATTTTGACGAACTTGAATTAACGTCGCAAGAGCGACGACCCTAGGGAACTTCTCACAATTGTGACAAAAAAAGAAATATCGTCGCCAATACGACAAAATAGGAAAATTAAGTGAAACCAACAGTTCGTCTCAATTGCGACGACAATTTTTGTTGTTTATATAGTTAATTTATCGCAGGATTTTATGTTGTCATTGCAATTGCGATGACAACTTTTCTTTGTTTATATAGCAAATGCGTCGCAACAATTTTTATTGTCGTCTCACTTGCGACCACAATTTTTTTTTGTTTATATAGCGAATTCGTTGCAGGAACGACAACATTTCTTTGTTTATATAAAAAATGTGTCGCAACAATTTTTGTTGTCATCGCACTTGTGATGACAACTTTTTTTTGTTTATATAGCGAATGCGTCGTAGGAACGACAACATTTCTTTGCTTATATAGCAAATGTGTCGTAGTAATTTTTGTTGTCGTCGAACTTGCGACAACACCTTTTTTTTGTTTATATAGCGAATGTGTCGCAGGAATGACAACATTTTTTTTGTTTATATAGCAAGTTCATCACAGGTATATTATGGTTGTCGAAATTGCGACGAAACATATTTATTTAAAAAAAAAATAAAAAAATAATTTTAGGTGGCAATATTAATATTAATATTACCATATTAATAACTATCAATAGAAAACATTGACATT
>SNQJ01S0145997.1:16850-40842 GCA_010110895.2 Picea sitchensis
TACAATTTAAAACCTTTTTCAACTTATACTTAAACCATTCAATTATATCCAATGAGAAATGAACAATAGTATAATATTTACACAAATACACCACAGTACACCATGCACAATATATGAGAAATAATCAATAGTTATTGTTCAAGGGAAGTAATGAATTCCAAAGGTAGCTACAACTTCCAAATGTAAAGGGAGGGATAAAAATACAAGAGGAAGATACAATACTCCAATATCAAGAGAGATTTGAACTCTCCATCCTTTCCCCTTCCTTCCACCCAATAATATATGAGAGATAATAAAACTTTACATTAAATCATCACCATCAACCAATCATCACATAGAACCTGATAGTGCTTCCTGAGACTTCTTCAATTTCTACAATTATTCAATTCTTGGAGTACTTTGATCCTATAGATAATATTACTCAATGTATTCTATGAAAATCCTCCAAGTTTCACTCTTTGAATCCTCCCCAAAAAGAAGTTATAGAAAGAATGGTAGACTTTATTCAATTATGGTCTATTCGGGAGAGTGAACTTATACAGAATGCCCCGCGCTCAATAATTAATATAAGATTCTGAAACTTGCACACAAGAAACTAAATTTCGTACTATTTCCAATGAAATTTGTCCCACTTCATTTGCATTCTTTATGAGGAATTTATGATTGTTTTACTCGAAACACCTGTTTATTGACTAGCTTTAGGACTGGTCACAAACCCTATCTTCCACAGAGTGTATCTCCATAATTATAGCGAATCAAGAGTTGAAAGTTTTACCAGAGGTACCTTGATATGTCTTCTCAATACCATAATAATTTCACCATATGAATCGTTCTATAAAAAATGTTATAGTAAAAATGGTAAGATGACCTGAAAATAACATACCTTAGAACACATCACCAAAAGATTTCATCCTCCCTTGAAATCCGGCCTTCTTTTCTTCTTATTTCCTCTTAAATTCGACTTGTATCAAATGAATGTATAATAAGGTTTATTTATACCATTTATGTGACTTCCTTTTAACATTAGAGCCGACCTGACACTTTCTTATTTTGTAATTCTTTTCTTTAATTATCTTCAGGGCCTACATGTACTTCCTTCTTCAACTCACTTTGTCATCTTCAAAAATTAATTTCTCCTCAACCATGATAATCCACGTGATGTGCCACATACCATTGGAAACAACATGATGTATACTATCAATCCATGGGTTTTGTATCTACATGTGTGTTTTCCTTCATGTCCAAATACCTTCATCAATCTTGCGGTCCAAAACCCATGACTAGGGTTGACATCAATGACAACAACCAATCTTCCAACATCTTTCACTTGCAATAGTATAGTCTCTGATTCTGTTTGTGGTTATGAAATGGTCTCAGTTTTATGAAATTTTTCTTGTCTCATATTCATTATGTCAAGCTTAGCAATCATTCTAGAAACAAAGACAACTAGGTCTTCTTCTAGGGAATTCCTTGGCAACATGTCCCAGTCTTCTGCAACTGTAACAAAGGGTTAATATTATTTTTTTCTTAAATGATCCCTAACCTTTCCTATACTGTGCACTAGGATCATAGGAGCTAACCTAAAAAAAAATATTTATGGGATCCTGCATCCATTTTTTAGTCCAAACATTCTTTCTATGCATACGAATAACATATCTTTCATTATTTCTATCAGATCTACTCATATCAAACCTTCTCTCTTCTAGTTGTGCCCTAGTTTTCAGACTAGGGTAACTTTTATCAAACATACCTAGATCCATACTCTTGAAACAAAAATTTCCACTAAGCTTACTTTCAGCAGATCACAAAACTTCCAGATCTAAAACTTTTCACTATTATTACTTTTAAAGATTTCAGATCTAAAACGTTTCACTATTCTTACTTTTAAAGCTTCTAGATGTAAAACTTTTTACTATTCTTACTTTTATCAGAGAACAAAGCTTCAAGATCTTACCTCTTTTCTTCAAATCTGACTTCTCTTCTTAGCACATATCTTTACAGGTCAAGTAGAATACTACGCACTAAGGCAATAGATCTATGCATAGAGATTTCTTTCTTTCCTTCAGTTCCTAGCAATCACAGTTTTAGGTCCCCGCAATGGAACAACTTGTTGGAATAGGGGTAGACCTAGGGTTGAATGCTACAACAAAGAACCAACAAAACCCTAACTACCATCCCTTTTGGAAACACCTGCGAAGAAGATGAAGTCTCACTCGAGGTAGAGGCAGGGGTGGTTGCAAGACTCCAGAATTTGCAACCTTAGCTAGGACATAGATTTGTGATTGTAACACCTTAACATAGCACTTAGCAGTTACAGTTCATTAATATTCATCCTTATTTTATAGCATAGCTAAACCCTAACAACAGATCAACGCAATATTTATACAGATCCAATAGATTCAAGTACTAAGCGTACCAACATAGATCAAACCTAGCATTTATTCACATTATTCAGCATGAAGCTACTATAATCACTTGCACTTATCTCTGCAAGTCTTACAGAGCATGCACAAAGAAATTACAATTACCACTTGCACCTAGCAATTAACACTTAGCACTTAGCACTTAGCATCACATACTTGTCCCTCCTTTGATCATGTAGATCGAACTTCTTCCTACATCACCTAGATTTCTATTTATACATTACAAAATGGGACTAAACATGGGTAAACCCATGGGATGACATCCCCATTCCCGTTACATAATCCCAAAACCCAAAAAGACCTAAAAAGGGGATGAGATCCCACGATCTTTTCTTTGAATTTCCCTTCATCTTAGACAGCCTATCGAGGTCCCAAAAGTAGGTCAAACATGACCAAGGATCCTCAAAACTTGGTCAAATTCCAACAAGGCTAGTGAGCCAAGTAATGATAAGCTAGGAGGCTTATGTGATATTTAGGCCAGAGAGCCTAGGATGATAAGGCCAAGAGTCTGTTTTGTATCTGTAAGTATTCAACTCATTAATGTAAAATCATCACTGCGTGTAGACCGAACACGATGAAAGAGTATGGGGGACTAGGCTCCACTAGGGTAGGTAAGGAAGGGGGTTGAGAGGTTGGAAAGAGGGGATAATCTTAAAGATCTTAAATCTTAGAGAATAATATATAGTATTATTCTAAATGATGTGAGGAGGATATGAATTTATCCTAAGTTCCTTTGGGGAATAGGAACAACTTCCAAATGGAGAGGAATGCGCTTCAGAAGCTCCATGTGTCATCTGAGGCAAATGTAAATATATGTGGGGATTTTGACTGTTTCGGGGATCCTTTTTTCCATTCCTTCCACTCACACACGCAACCATCAGGAAAGAAGTAAAAATCAGGAATTCCATTATTGAACTCTCGACAATCCTGAACCTCTGCAACAAGCCCGAACTGATATCTTTGGTGAACCTGTACCCCATGGGTTTCTTGTGTTTCATTCTTCCATTACCATGCCCCACATATGGTTTTTGTTGTTTTCATTGTCATTTCATCTTTATTGAGGAGATGGATTGAAGAAGCAGGTTGTCAGACCAATGAGAAACTCTCTCCAGGTGAGAGAGTTTGTTGAGGAAGTGATTTCTCCTAGAGGGAGTCTAGTAACAGCTACAGAGCTCTAGGAATTCATGTCTAGCCTATTGTTGAAGCCATGAAAGGGAGGTGGAGTAGTTGATGGACTGTGTGATAGTGAAGGTGTATACTCCTGAGGTGGGAAAGGCATGCGGGGAATGAGATTCTGCGAACGGTGGGCATAAGTGGATCCTTGGAGGAAATATTTCCCATAGACTGGTGCAACTTCCTATAGTCCTTACCTAGCCTAGGAATCCCTTTCCTAGTGTATTTTAGTCCCAACTCAGGATTAAACCACTTCTGAGAGTGATGAGAAGCATGGTCTAAATATGGGAGGTTCATGGAAGGTCTGCATGCAGTGAGTGCACTACAATTAAGAGGTAAGTATATTTTTTGTGCTTAATGGTTAATGATGCATTTTAATGCATGTATGTGATTCTTATAATAATATCATGTGTTTCAATGGATGTATGATTTCATGTTATCTCTGTTTATTTATTTTAAGTTTGTATGTGATTCATTCCATAAAGAGATTTGTCTTCCATAGCCCAGTAGGTCTATGTCTGGGCATGGATAATTTTAATTATCTATAACAGAGCTTGACATAGTGTGTGTCTAAGGTAGCATGGTCCGGCCTATGAGTGGTCAGGGACATTACAATATGGTATCAGAGAAGTTTGGTTTTGGAGTAGTGGCGTTGTCCTCGGTGAGGGTGGATGGGGCACGTTACATTCTAGTATTAGAGATGTTTGGTTTTGGAGTAGTGGCATTATCCCCGGTAAGGGTGGTTGGGGGACATTACAATCTGGTATTAGGGCCCATGGTTTCAACACTGAGCTTGGATGGACCAGATAAGTGGTTATTGAAGAAAATGATTCAAAGTGAACTATTGTTGAAATGGAAAAAATTAATTCTCTGAGCATTCAGGATCCTAGAAGGGCACTGAGGGAACACATTGGTTTTGTTCTAAAGCTTGGGAGGTATGGTGGTCCAAGATGGAATTTGGGCCACAGGATCTGAACGGGAAAAGGTGGACCTTTCACAATTGTAATATCTGGAGAAGGTGCATGAAAATTAACATCCAAGTCCTTCAGACTTCATGACTTTGGCGAAAATTCTATGTTGTTAAGAAAAAAGGGCCAAAGCCCTAAGTTCTAAAGTACTTTTAAGCCATAGATCATCTAGGAGAAGAGGAGTTGTGGATTCTCCCCCAAGTAAAATGGCTAGATCAGGAATTCAACATTCGAGAGAAACAAAGTGAGCTAAGGTGGAATCTCCCGAGGCCCTAAGTGATGTGGACTAATAACGTCACCCAGGGTGACATGGACTTCCCTAGTCCTACCATGTGTTAGTTAGAATGATACCTAGATGACGTTGTTGGACCAATAGCATTTCGACACATGGGCAAATTTGTCACCATATCATATGAGGACGAGTGTACTACGTGGACCTGAGAAAGATTAAGAGGTTCAAGAATTCTACATTCAGGAGAAATGAAGTTTGCTAGAGAAAAATATCCTGAAGTCTCGAAGTCTAGAGTTAATCCATATCATTCATTAAAGGAGACGTGTCTCGATAGATCATCCTATTCAGGTATTTGAAATTCGGGAGAAATGGAGTGTGCTAGAGAGAAATATCTCGAAGTCCCAAAGTCTGGAGTTAATCTGGACCATTCACTAAAGGAGACGCATTTTGATAGATCAACCTATTCAGGGATTTCACATTCAGGATAAATGGAGTGTGCTAGAGATAAATCTCCTGAAGTCCTAAAGTCCAGAGTTAATCCAAACTATTCATTAAAGGAGACATGTGTCCCTAGATCAACTTATTCCAGAGTTTTACATTCAGGAGAAATGGAGTGCGCTGATGTGAAATCTCCCGAAGCCCGAAGTTCCAAAGTGACATGGCTTTTCGATGTCACTTGAGATGTCATGGGAATGTAGGATGTGTTGATATTATGGTATTTGTGGGAGGTATTAACCTCCATGTGTAACCCTGACAAGAATAGAATATTTTGGGAAGTAAGAAGAAACCCTAAAGCATTGGACATAACACTAGAAGACAAGTCGGCTAAAGGAAATATTTAATATTGAGTTTTTATCCTACAGAATGAGAATTCAACCCATAAAACTAAGGAGGATTACTATAAATACAAGATTCCAGATCTCATTTGGACACACACAACTCGCAACTGCATAAATTTAGTTGTGCGCAAGTCTGGAGAGTAGCTGCATTTGTAGCTACTACAACTTTTTTTTTCGATTTCAGTCTTGGACTCTCCCTTGGTTATGGTTTGGATTTTCTACTTGGTATGCTAAATCTAGAGACTGATATGCTACCTTGATTGGATATTAGGCCTAAGGTTTCCATCTCAGATTGCACGCTTCCTTGTTATGTTGCAACCGTTTGTTGCTTAGCTGGCATTGCGTTTTCCTTCGTAACTTCTTTCTGTTTCTTTTAATTTCTATGTTGTTTGGATTCTTTTGAATATTGTGCAACTCGTTCTTAGTCAAAACATGTGAAATCCTTATCCAAAAAAATAAGGGCCCAACAGGCTCCGACCACAACCCTTGACTCGCCCTCGAGTCAAGTGCTTGGTTCTTTCGCACATTCCAGGAGCATATGTTGTTGTCCCTTGTCCCCTTTTTCTTCTTCCTTCTTCTCTTTTGTTTGTTCTTTCTCTTGTTTGTCCAACTTTGGGACCAATTCTAAGGCTCGCTCCTTCACTCCTTGAAAGTTTCCAACTTTTTCCTGCCACTTTCTGGTGAGGAGTGATGCTTTTGCAACAAACTATTGGGTCTTCTCTTTACTATACTCCTTTGGCTTGGACTCGAACAACAAGTGCCAATCAGAATCTATTATTGCATCAACTTGATGCATCTACATATACACTACCTAAATGAAAGGTCTAAATTCACGCAAATCTTTCTTTGCTACGGACTGTGCCTCAAAGAGGGCATTCAATTCATTGTTCATCTGTTGGATTTGGTTGAACTTCTAATGTTTCTCCATCGGATCCATGGTGGCCACAAATTCTTCATTCAACACCTAAATCTTGGTGCGAAACTCCTTCGGTACCTTCTTTTGTTGAGCGATGATTCCCATCCAATTGCTTACTTCCCTGAAAATATTTGTGCATTCCACTATGCCCTCCTGTAGTGTTTCTCGGGCATTGTTTCCTTGCATTACTATCTTCTGCATCTCCTCTTGCAACTTCTGAGGTTGCTACTCTTATTCTTGCTGAGTCTATTGTAACTTTGCTTTCATATGCTCAGTGTGAGTGGTGAGTTGTTTCCATGCTCCTTGGAGAAAATCAATCTAATGCTTCGGCTCCCCTAATTCACTGGCTTCAGGAAGTTCAGGTGTGGCCTTGTGAATCTTTGACTAGGCTTCAACGAAACATTCTTGCACTCTTTCTAGTTTACACTCAATATGGGCCTTGGCCTATTCTTCCTATTGTCTTTAGGATTGCACAAGGAATGATTCCTCCCTCGTAACCTTAGCAGACCTCTCAGCCTATTGGAGTCATTTCTCTAGATGATCAGTTGATGCTATGATCAATCCAAATAAGTTCATAACTGGCCAATGTACCAGGTCAGTGGATGAAGGGGGTGCGTCTCTGGTTGCTTGTGTCTATAGTGGGAGTCCACCGGTTGTTGAATGCTTTGAGCGGGTCTCTACCTCATCCTCTATTGATGGTCCTAGCGCGATCCTCAACCTTATCTCTGAGGGAAAGAAATTCATAACCTCTATCCTAGATATCCCTAGTTGCATAAGTTTTTCACATTGATAAGGTTTTTGGAGAACCTGCTCCATCTGGTCGCACACAAATGTCCTTCTCTACTCGTTTGTTGATTCTGGTTCCTTTTGAGCCTCTGGTATCTCCTGCTCTTTTGTTGTGTCAGATTTCTACATTGTTCTTTCTTAGGCACCCTCACCCTTTTGTGAGGTGATTTGCAAGTTGTTTGGGCTTGCGGCTCCTCCACAGTTTGGGTGTCTTTTCCTTGCACCGAAGGCTCAATCTATTTTTCCTAGATGTCTCAGTTCATACTTGTCAGCTTTATGATTTTCTCTAGTACTTTAGGTTTTGGAACAAAAACTTCTGGTCTCAGCTTAGACAACTCTTGGGTTATTTCTGGGAGTTCTCTCTCCTCTTGCTCTGGATGATTGAGCTTCATCGGCTCTGGGTTTTCGATCTTTGGTGGACTGGTGGTTTCTTGGGTTGATGACTGGGGTGGTGGTGGTGATAGAGGGTTCTTGGTGACGAATTTGGATAGAAATTTTTAAGGCTCAAGGTCTTCTTGAATATGGATGAAGGGGATTTCTTTTACCATTGAGCAGGTGCAGGAGGCGGTTGATGCAAGGGGTTGGGGGTTCAGAGGTTTATTGGGTGAAACCCCTATTCTGGGATTCTTCACCAAAGGTTTGGTACTGAACACAATGCTTAAGATCAGGTTAAAATCCTCACCTGAAAACATGACATTAGTTGGTAGCCATTGGAGGGCCATTATTTTCTTCCACTCCAGTGGCTGTGTCTCATCTTCCTCTTTGGAGTTTGATTGTGATGGAACTTCTGGCTTCTATGGCTCTAGAACTGAGCTCAGTCCTACTCCTGATTCTTGGTCTATCTTCTTCAACAGCTCCATAGGAATAATATAATGCATCCCCATCTTGTGTAGGCTACGTTTGACTCCTGGACACAACATTACTTCCTTGGAAAAGGCTTCCTGGTCCAGATAGAGAAACAACATCCTTGTATGGAAATATTCCTTGCTAAAATTTCTCAGCCAGAAAAATGTATGGTGTCGGTTCATGCTGAAGGCGATGTTTCTCATATTGCAGTTGAGGATCTCTTGTGGAATATACAGCCTTTGTGTTGCATCTATCAGACCATTTTACCACTTAGAAAATGCAATGGTGTTGAAAGATGCATTCTCTGAATTTGACCTAGATTGCTAGGGCTCGAACATCTTCGCCATGTGCCCCTTGTCTGGTATCATCGACTTCCTTCCCATAGGTGGCTTCCACTTGAACATTGCAAATTCTAGCAACATATATCCATAGGTGAAGGTTCCTCCCTTCTTCTACACTTCATCGCATGCCACTAGTAGTTTCTCCAGCAAGTAACTACACCAATTGAACACAACGTCATTTGTGCAAAAGTCTTCTACTGATAATGCCTCTAGCATGCATTCAACCTTGTAATATGCTCTCATGAACTTGTTGGCTATGATGTAATATTTGGTCTACACTATCTCTGGTAATATGGGTTCGATTACTGTTGTGCATCCCCCCCTCTTTGTATTGAATTTTTCATACAGGTTGAGCTCTCCTCTATTTTTACCGTTCTTACCAGGACCCTGGAATCCTTTCGACACATATTCTCCTTCGAAGGACATTATAGTAATATGATGGATGTCTTCAGCATGGATTGGATATCTCTTATCCAACCAGATACTTATGTTCTACACTCTACTTATCATAAATTTTGTGCACTGCACAACCTCACCAGTGGTGCCGAATACTGGTAGGTCTCTAAGGTTCATGATGGTGGAATAGAATAAGTTTATAAATATGATTTTGCAACAAATTGCATGCTTCCTAATCCGTGTGGAGACATCTTCCAAAAGAAATCGGTGTTCATATAAGGGAACAAAATTGGATCTGTTAGGTCACGATTGAGGAGCTTAACATGCTCTACCTTCCCCTTGAGATCTCCCACGACCTCGACTCATGGGTCATAGGGCTCATTTGGTACCGCTTCTTTAGACATGACACTTCATCTTGTTGTGGCTCTCGACATTCACACTTTTGCGGTGATCTAAGAACTAGGATCATGAATATGGGTTTCACAATTGTACAAACTGGTTTTCTCTACTGACTTCATAAATGGCTATGTTCTTTGCAAATGATGCGTTCTAGGGCGAGTTCTCAGGGCCTTATAATAGGATTTAATGGCCAAGTTTTAGCAATAACTATTGTTCATCATGACCGTATGGACACAATTCGATCTAAGTTTTCTGACAGGACAATGTAACAGGATAAATCCTATTGGGTGATTCTGGCATATACTTACTTTCGTGAGTGGAATAGGGACGTGGCCGATTTCATCCCTTTATATTTGACAGGTGGGTATCCTGTCGCGAAATCCGATAGCATCTTTGCGTATCGTAGGTTTATGGCTCAACTAACTTCAGACAAGGTATTGTAATGGTAATAAAGACTGTGATTAGACCGTGTTCGTGTGGCACATGGAATTCGATCTTTTTCGGATTCATTCTTCCTCTGAACACAAAGGTTGTCCCCATCATATTAATGATTGTCATTAATGTATTCTCTTATTCTTCTAATCATGCACTATTGATTCATTAGTTCTGTATAAAACAACACTTAAACATAAAATGAACTATGTGTCATGGTGCAGTACGGTGCACATAGACTTTATTAGCTGAATTTACAACAATTTCAGAAAACTCAAATCTAACTATTATACATGCTCATTTAGATTAGAGAAATAGTCCCTTTTTCTTAGTTTTGAAAAAAATAGTGCTTCAGGCGAGTGCCATCCACCCATCCTGGCCCTAGCACACCATCCATTTGCATGAGTCTGACTTCTCCTTAGGGTTGGATATCCACAATTATAAATGGTCCCAACTAATGCATGCACAACTTGCCAGGATGCTTTTGGTACCAACTATCGTAGAGTAGAAACTTGTCTCCTTGCATAAATACCTTGGTATTAATGTGCTTGTCATGCCAAGATTTTTGTCTTTCTTTTTCTATTGACTGATAGAATTTTTCTATAAATCCGGTCTCCTCAATTTCTTTTAACTCCATCAGTCTCTGTGAAATGGATTCCTCTTCTGACATATGTTTTATTTGTGAAATATGCAAACTTGAAGTGATGAATTCTGTAGGCACCACTGCCTCTTTCCCATAAATTAGCTGGAATGGTGAGTACTTGTGAAGTTTCTTTCTGGTTTTCCTGTAAGCCCACAGTACTATTGGGACTCTCTCATCCCAATCCTCACAGTTTGCGCAACAAACCTTTGTAAACCCTCTTTCTAGAATCTTGTTGAAGGCTTCGACTGTTCCATTGGCCTGTGGGTGGTAGGGACTACTTTTGTGATGTTGGATCAAGAACTCTGTTGTAAGCGTTGCTATAATGTTGCTAATGAAATGATCTCCCTGATCGTTGGTTAGACTCCTAAGACATCCGAAACGAGTGATAATATTCTCAAAGATGAACCTGGCAACAATATCGGTTGAACAGTCCTGAACAATTGTTGCTTCATCCCAACGCGTAAGGTAGTCAGTTGCGATGATGATGTACCTAGACTTTGAATGCTTGGTTGTGGGATTGATTGGTCCAATGAATTCAATTTCACATTTATCGAATGCTTGTAGATCTCTAACTGGTTGCAGTGGTAATTCATCTCGTCGTGACGGCTTACCCACTCATTGAAAAACATCACATGATCTAGTGTATACTTTTGCATCCTTGAAGAGTGTTTCCCACCAAAGTCCAGCTTGTATAACTTTTTTTGCAGTGGCCCTCCCTCCTATGTGACCTCCTGTAACTCCACTGTGGCATTCCCAGAGTATATATTGTCTTTCATGATCCAGGACACATCTTTTGAGGATAATGTCTAGTCCTAGTTTATACAATTGTCCGACGATTAGCTGGTAATCTACTGCTCTAACAACCATGTGGCACATTTAGGTTGCAGAATATGCTTCTAGGTAGGCCCCTGTACTTAATAACACTGCTATGTACTCTAGATACTCTTGTATGGCCTCAACTCGGAACAAGTCTGCATCTGGGAGCCGGTCATCTACTACTCTGCCATTTTCCCCTGACTCTAATCTGGATAGGTGATCAGGTCCTATGTTACATCTTCCTAGCTTAGTAATAACTTCAAAGGAAAATTCCTGAAATAAAAACAACCATCTACACATTCTCCCTTCCAACACAGTTTTGTTAACTAGATATTTCAATGCAGAATGATCAGTAAAGAAATTGAAATGAGAACCTAACAAATAATGTCAAATTTATTCAAAGCATAAATCATGGCTAAGCCCTCCCTTTCTGTCATTGTGTAGTTGGTCTCTTCTTGTGACAACTTTCGTCTCGCAAAATAGATAGGATGATCCATAGCTTCATCTCCAGGTTTTTTTAAGATAGCTCCTAAGGAAATTCATGAAGCATCTACATGCACGTGAAATTCATTCTCCCAGTTTGGAAATATCAGAATTGGTGATGTGTTGAGTTTCTCCTTGAGTGTATCAAATTCTTTATGACATTCTAGAATCCATTGGAACGTTTCAACCTTTTTCATTAGATTTTCCAGAGGTTCAGTAATGTTGGCATATCTTCAGATGAACCTACAATAGTAACCTGTGTGTCCCAGAGTGGAGAGAAATTGTTTAGTGCTCGCAGGTGGTGGCATATTCACTATGACCACAACTTTGGTTCGTTCTACCAATACTCCTTCTCGGATGACTATATGGACCAACAAATTTCCATGTGGCACACAAAATATACACTTTATGATATTCAATGAGATTTGTGATTCTTTGCATCTGTCAAACATTAGTTGTAGCAGTGCTACATGTTCCTTGAGAAGGATATATATTGTCCAATCATCCATATATACTTCTATGAACTTGTGAATGAACTCTCTAAAAGTTGCTATTACAATTCTAGAAAAAACTACAGGGGAATTATTTAATCCAAATGGAATCACATTGTATGCGAAACATCCCCATTCTTTTATGAATGTGGTCTTCTTTTTGTCCTCTTCGGCAGTCCTGACTTGGTGGTACCCTGAAAATCCATTTGTGAATGAGTATGCTTCCTTTCCCACAACATGTTATAACACCTCATCAGTAAAGGGTGTTGGGAAAGGGTCATGCCCATAGGCAGAGTTAAGGCTTCTATAATATACACAAACTCTAATATCCTCTGTGCCTTTATTTTTTTGAATGACTATTGTGCTGACCCATTCTGCTTCTTCTACTGCAAAAATGAGTCCTGCTTCCAACATATTATCTATCTCCTTCTTAACCTTCTCTTTTACTCTATGGTTACGACAGTATGGTCTGTGTCTGACAAGATTGGATCCTGGTTTCAATTCAATTTTCATTTCTCCTGTGACTCCTTTGATTCCCTTTAACTCTGAAAAATTCTTTGGGAATAAATCCTCATATTCCCGCCGCAAACTCTGTATTTATTGACTAGTTTTCTCATCCCATTAGTCTCCCACCATAGCTATCTTGGGCTTCTCTGTGGTCCCTATATTGGTTTTGTGCAATTTTAATGGGTGGTTGTAGGAGATATCAATATAGCTGGGTATGGTGTTTTGGATTTATCTTCTCCCCTCCATCTCTTTGGTGGCTAGGTTTCTCAATTCCTCTAAGTCATCTAGGCTTTCTGACTCTCTTCTAATCTGATATCATTCTATAAGTTTCTCAATTGAGGGTAGGTGAAGGTTAGTCTAAAGTTGTTGGCTATGTTTGTTACATACCATTAAGTTTGATTTCTGATCACCGTTATCTATAAAATAAATTATTTAATATTTTGCAGGACTACTTCAAGCTCAGGGTACTTACTTGTAAATGAGAAGTCCTTGCAAAAATAAGCTACCAATGTTTTCCTGTCGATGGTTTGTCTTCTGGTTTCCTCATGTATGAACCAATATTTTGGGATTGGACCTACAGAGTGGGGAAATACCTAAACCTAGAAGTGAGAGGGTATCCCCTCAACTTGCCACTATGTCATGCACTATTCAATATGAACTCTAGGATCTGATTCTTCATGGAATAATTGTGCAACCTGGAGATCCACCTGCATTTCAGATTCCAACTGCTCCTTACTCTGGAACCTATACTTTATATCTTTCTTAACATCATCCCAAGTTATGACTAAGGTTTTATGATTATCCCACCATCTAACAGGGGTGTTCTGAAAAGCTACATCTAGTACCAAGATTCTTTGATATTCTACTACATTTTCCTCCATGTTGAGAATAAAATTGTCTAGTTATGAGGTACCATCGTATACTGGGTGTTCTCTAACTTTAGTCCCAACCCATTTGGTCACTTTGATAGTTGCGCATATTCTTAAGAATATTTCGTACAAACCTTGTTGCCAACTGTCAAAAGCCAATTCTGAATCTTAGTCTGCTGACTGTATGCTTCTCCAACTTATTGATCCATCAGCAATAGGATTTATATAATCATCTCTTGTTCCTGTTGTTATGGTGTACAACTAGTCCAAGTATTCTCCCTCCATATTATTTTCTGTTGTGTTTGTATACCTAGGTCCTACATATGGATCCAAAGATTGAACTTCCTTGATTCCATTGGATTGAAAGGTCATGGTGTATTTCTTTAAGCCGATAATATTTCTTTAAGTCGATAACTGCATAGTTTTCAAAGGCCCAATCAATGCCAAGTAGTGCAGGGTAAGGGTCCTTATCTCCTATGATCTCAATGAATTCAAGGTCGACCATTGTCTTTACTCCTGCAACATCTATTTACACATTCTCTAGTCTTCCTATGGGGAAGATACAATATTGGTTTTCCATTCTTAATTGAATTGGGGAATATGTCTACCTAGGTTTTCCTAAATATTTCTAGGTCTTCTTAGGAAGAATGTTCACATTAGATCCTAGATCCAACATGAATTCCTTAATCTCGAATTCATCTAACTAGGATACTATTCATAATTATTTTCTAGTTCATACTTTTATTCTTTTCACTCTCTGAGTACTCTTCTCAGGAAGATTATACCTTATTATTGCTTCTAGGGGTTCTTCATTCCCTAAAAATAGGTATAGTGCATTGTACAACTTTTCTGTTAGTTGATCATTCCCCATAATGTCAGAGAATAATTGAAACCAAAGGTCAACTACATTTTGAGGTTTCTCAGGTTGTCTTGGTATGACTACAGGGTTTCTAGGTGCAGGGGGTTAGGCAAGGACTTGCTCCATATTAGGAAAAATGATAGGCTGCGAGGGTTTCTCTTGTATTTTAGGGATAGAAATATTCTGAAATAATTTTATGGCATATTTAAAGAACATATTTTGTTTTAGAGGTTCGTACATGTCTTCCTTAGGTGTTTCTTTCTGGATCTGAGGTAGAGTATCAACATCAACTCTTTTCTTCTCTCTTTATTTCTAAACTGATGAGGTTAGATCCTCATTTTCATACTCTATCTTCCAATTTTTCAATTAATTCTAGGCATTCTTCAGTTGCATGCTCGTTGGTTCTGCAATGAGAGCACCATGGTTGCCTTGGATGAGGACAATCTCTAGCCAAGTGACCTTTCTTGTAACAATTATAACATCTACTTGTCCCTCTTCCCCCGGTTCTTCCTCCTCTGAAGTCTCCTCTGGCTCCACCTCCTCGACCTCTTATTGGTCCCTGAGGATTTTCATTCACCCTTAATTTTGTTCGATCTAACCTTTCTGCAAGTACATCCAATGCTCTACATTGATTGGTAGTATGTGTGGTAGATGCGCAAAAATCACAATGTACTATTTTTGGTACTGTCGAATATTTCAGCATAATGGGGCACTGTATTTTCCCATGCCCATGGATTTGGAAGATTTCACAATACTCAACTACTGGTGTTGCTTGGCCTCCTAGAAAAGCATGATATGGGGTGGGTTTATGGAACGGTAAGTTCATAGATACCTACACAACTCCTCCCAAGGGTATTGGTCGGGGTACCATTGGATTTTTAGGAGGTCCCATTCCCCTTATTCATGGACATTAATTTTCCATATGTCCTTCCATATAACACCCGGTGCACCAAACCTGCAGTTGTCCTCATCTGGGTATCGTCATCTCTTGAACCTTTTTTGTAAGCGCCAAAATTTTGGCCTTGTAGTTGTGTTAGATTTTCATATGATGTGGGTTTGTTCCCTCTCAGGATCCCAGGGTATCCCACCATGGCTTCAATCTTCATCGATTGTTCCAATGTGTCTATTAATGTTGCTATCCACTATTGCATTAGAGGAATCTGAGTTAGAGGCAACGACCTTTGAATGTGCCATTCCCTTTGATGTTCTTCATGGATTGGATGTGCCAACTTCCCTATAGCATCTTTGAACTTCTGGATGTATGCCCATGCTAATTCACCTTCCCGCTATTGGATCTCACGCAACTCAGATAGAGCCTGTTGTTCTAACTAAGGTAGTTTGAATTCTACTATGAATCTTGTTTGTACCTAGCCAAGAGTGAATGCTTGACCTTGAATTCCTAACACTCCTAGATCAATGATATTCATGTACCACTTGAGAGCGCAACCTCTCAAGGTATTCTATAACTCGACCAACTTATTCACATCTAGAGTCCCTCTAGATCTCCAGATGGCTTCACACAAGAACCAATGCTGCTCAACATCTTCATCTCCCTTACCCAAAAAATTTGGATATTGGGAAATCGAACCTCCCGCATGGCCAACCATTCATGATATCACTTTTCTTATCAATACATATCCTAATAGTCCTGCTTGTGATCTACCAGAGGATACCAATATCATCCCTGTACTCACACTTCCTAGTTTTGATTGACTAATTAATTGTACTAGAACAAAATAGCATGAGAAGGTAGTATTGCAATTACCTCTTGTATAGAAGGCACTTGGGCTATGGGTGATTCGGGGCTGGTGCCACTGGCTTCAAGGTAGTTGTCTTTGATATGGGGGGTCTAATTTTCTTCCATCGAAATGATCTCTTCATCGTGATTCTCGATATCTCCTATTATCGAGGCTGAATTTTCCCTTTCTTCTTCAAGATTCATGTCATCTTCTTCCTCTCTTACATTTACACCTTCTCCCTCTTTTCCGTCCTCATGGGTGATTCTTTCTCTCTGCGCTTCTCTCTCATTTAATAATTGACTAGCCGGTCTTTCCTGTCTTCTCATATTTCGCAACTCTTCCATTTGTCTCTCCTCTACTTCTCTCGATCTGACTTATTTCCTAAACTTCTCAAACTATCTTGCTTCTTTATTGATTTTTTCGTGCCACCACTTCTCAACTATGGTGACTCTCTTCAAGGATCACTCATCTCTTAAGTCTTTTTCTTGTTGTTTCCCTCCCATTTTTCAAAGAACCCTTCCCCTCTCTCATGCCATGACTCTAACCTTGTCTCTCCCTACCCAAAGAGATGGTGTTTATGCTACCATCTCAGTCAGGGACATAGTCAACATCCCCTCTTCCATCGAGAAAACATTAATCCATAGTGGGATTTCTCTCAATAGTCTTCCCCTTGCATCTTTCTTGAAAATTTCCTCTACGCATGAAAAATATTAGTGGTTCTCAGCTTCAAACTCAAGAATATATCCTTCTCATGTGGTATTGACCCAGAAATCAATCGTCGGCGTGACTCGACAATCTAGTCGATGAAGTGCAGCTATCCTTTCGGTGTCCCACGCACAAATCCTCTTGACTCATTCTTGGAACTCTGGAGCTTCTTGGAGCCTCTTTATCCAGTGGAAAAGTTCTTTTGGAAACTTAACCCAGAAAATCTCATACTGGTCACTCGATCTTTCTGAGTAAAATACTGCTTCACAAGTATCTTCCACCAATTTTACCCTTAGTGTCGCTTCTTTCCATATGAAGGAGTCACAATTTATTTCCCAACATTGGTCAATACTAGATATGTGGATCCACAAAAGCATCCTCCCTAGAAGTTCCCTTTTAACGTAGGTCCTGGCAACGAAACCATTTTGTTGGTGCAAGTTTGATCAGACCAGGTTCCTTGTTAGGTTACCAACAAAAGGTACCGAGTAGTCTAGAGCATTGGAATTCTCATCTTCTCCAAAGAGAAAAAGTCTCACCTGAAGCACTGTTGAGACAAATAGATAGGGAAGGGTAAGGAAAAGACTTAGGAGGATCCACAGAACCTTCGGGATTCATTATGATATTGTGCAAGAAACATAAACATATATGATCTTATGTATGCAAGAATCAAACCTACTTATGTTGCGAACAAGCACTTGAACATAGAACCATCAAATAGAACTTATAAACCATAAAGAAGTACTGTAATTCATAAGTAAAACACACACAGATACACTTCATATTTTGAAAATTTAGGTCCTTCTTCATATTATCTTCAACATCTTTCTTTAATTACAAACTCATAAATACACAGTAGTGCTCTGTATAGACTCTTGACTCTGGACTCATGTTCCAGAACTCCAATTCTCAGACAGATAGGTCGATTACATTACAGACTTAGGACTTGAATTGAATCGACTTCCAACAACAACTCACAACCAACTAAAATCCTAATCGACCAAAAACCATTTTACAATTATGCTCAGCCCTATATATAGCTAGGTTGTGTATTCCATCTTGGCTTGCATGCTTCCTTGTTCTGATGCAACTATTTGTTTCTTAGTTGGCATTGCATTGTCCTTCGTAACTTCTTTTTGTTGCTTTTACTTGCTCTATTGTCTGGGTTGTTTTGAAGCTTGCACAAATCGTTCTCACTTAAAACCTGCACAACTCCTTATCCAAAAAATAAAGGGCCCAATAGGGCCCACACTATCTTCAGACAGTCTAACCACTGGAAGATAGATTGGGAAGATTTTCTCAGTTACAATTACAGTTGCAGTCAAATATTTTGTTGTGGCAACAAAACCCTAACCCTATTATTGAGGCACCTTAAGTGAAGAGACTGGTCTAATTTATGAATAGCCTAGTGTGCCCTAACCTAGCACACCTCCTGGTACTCTCAACAAGCTAAGATGTCAATTTTCAGTTTTTGGTCAAAGTCAAAGGTTGACCAAGTCAAAGAAGTCATGACCTACTCTGTGAAGTCAAAAAAAAATTTAGAAGGGGCTTATAACTTCATATCATGGAAGCAATGGATTTATCTCATTCTTTCCAAGAATAAAGTGTTGGATATAGTGAAAGGAAATATCGTGGAACCACGGCTTGAAGAAGGAAAAGAGAAGGAACCTCAAAATGTTGCAGTTATGGAGAAGTTCAAATACAATGACATCAATTCCATGAGTATCATACCGACCTCTGTAAATGACCACTTGATACCCTACATCTCTCATCTTGACTCATCTAAGAAGATGTACGATTCCCTAACTAACCTATTCTCAATCAAAAACATTGGACAAGTAATGCGTCTAAAGAATGAGCTCTGTGACATGAAAATGAATGATGATGATAGCATAACATCATACCTTGTGAGAATATCTCAATCAAGATATCAACTACAAGCTATTGAAGAAATCATTTTAGAGAAGGAACTGGTAAATATAGTACTCAATGGTATTCCAAATACATGGGATTCATTTTCTGCAAGCATGAACACAAGAAAGGAGTATCCCACATTTTAATAAATTTGGACTTTCTGTGAGAAAGAAGAATCAAGGATTAATGCAAAAGATAAATCCCAAAAGAAATACGATGATCAAGCTTTCACAACAAAGTTCAAGAATTTCAAGAATAAGAAGGAGTTTGGCTCAAGGAAGAAACCAAATCAAGAAAAGGATATGTCAAAGATACAATGATTCAACTATTAAAAATATGGTCACTACAGGAACCACTGTCCTAAGTTAAAGAAAAGGAAGGAAACAAACTAAGCAACAGTTGTCGAAGAAAGGGAAACCTCAAAGAATGTCAAGCAGGATAAAAAAAACTTCTTCTTCTAAGTCAAATTAACAATATTCTTCAAAACTCTTGTATATATCATGTTTACGTAGTTCATGTACATATCATGTATATATTCTTTTAGAAGAAAATATGTTCAAGGGAAACAATACCTATGGAAGAATAAAAGGATAAGGATTTCTATTACGATGACTACAAGTCAAGAAATACACATGAAAAGATGAAGTATGTTGACAATATTTGGTAACAATTCCTGTGCAATATATTGTATAAGTAACAACTTCCAGATAAGTCAAAATCAGAATCAAACCTAAAGAAACCCAGAAGAAGTCAAAACAGAGGAAATTAGAAAAGGACTTGTGACACCTTGCAGAAGGCAATAAGAATGTAGAAGGAAGGATGGACTATCTTATATGGAGGGAGATGATTATAGAATTCCAAAAGAAGAGCATGCATTCATGCATGAAGTGAGTATTAGGAGGGAGATAATCCTAAATAATATGATCCATTGAGGATTATGAAGTATCTATCCATGTTCCCATTGAAAGTAGCAGCCATGAAAAGAAACACATGTTCAGTTTGACTTTAGAATAATTCTTCTTTGAAAAGAAGCCTCAAAGTATCCTTGGTTGTCCATATACATCCATGGACCCAAGAGATAAAGAGAAACATGAGTAAGAACATGAAGATTCCAAGAAAGAAAGAAAAATCTAGAACAACTAGTTATTATACCAAGAATCACAAAGACTACCAGCTTGGTTTGAACTCACTAAGAAGCAATCGAGTAGAAGAAGTGGAAGTTATGTTAAAGAGAAATGTGAAAAATACTTATGAATGGAAGCATTGCAAGATTCATAGGTTCTTCCAGAAGGAGGGATAAGACTATGACAACATCGTGTTCCTGATATACCTCTTGTACTATCCATGGATTGGGATTTACATGTAAAATATTGTTCTTCCCAATAAAGAAAGTGAGAAAGAAGCCTATACCAGAAAGAGACCCATGTATGGAGATATAAGAATACCTTGTATGGATACAAACAACTTGATGCAAAGTATATCATATACAACAAAAGCGTGGTGAAAACTTTATATGACAGAGATAGTGTATCAAAATAGTTACTCAGAAGTCTGGGACGATGGATTGTTGATCCATGGAAAAATATCATGATGAAAAAATAAGTGCTACTTAGATATGTTGCAGTTTGAGCCTTGCCACAATGTCATGATCTATAAGGAAACAAAAGTTCTTAATTCGACCATGATATATTGTAATGATCATATCTATATGAAGCCTTCAGAGAAAACCAATGTTCCATGACAGACCAAAATACATTGATATCAAGCATTACATTATCTGTGATAATGTCCAGAAAAGAGAAGTGGTTCTCTGATATATCTCCATAGATGAGAAGATAGCAAATATTTTGGTAAATCCTCTGTCCAAGATGAAAAAGTTTGCGTACTTAAGAAACAAGATGGGGCTCGTGGAGATGACTTCCTTATTAAAAAAATGAAGAGATTACTCCCAGTTTGGGAGGGAGAACTATTGTGTTATTGATTTATGGATAGTCATTTTTCAGTTTAAAAAATGGTCTAGGATGAGCAGTTCCTTTCTAGTTCGGAAATTGGTTTGCGATTTCTAACAGACAGACATTTTCTAGTTCAAAAAATGGTCCATATCGGACAGTCATTTTCATAATGAAAATTGTTTGATAGATTGTTGATGTACCATAGACAACAATTCCTCTTGTGGCTAGTGTGGGGGAATGGTATAGGAAATTCATTCTTCTTGGAAGTCACTCTGAGTAGTGGTCGAGTAGAATGGTTTTCTTCACCAGGAAGTCATTCTTTTGAAGTTCACAGTTGTGAACAGTTTCGAAGAATGGTTTGTTTTGGAGGTTGGTGAAAGACAATCATTTCCATTAGGAAATGGTATGGAAATTCATTCCCTAGGGAAGAATAATTATATATAGGCTTCACTATGATTAGTGATGTAGTAATGGCCCAGTTAGGTGAATGGTCCAGGTTCAAAAATCAGGGATAAAAATTCCCTAGGAAAGACTCATTCTCTTCAGGTTCCACTATGACTAGTGTCGGAGGAATGACCTAGTTAGTTGAATGGTCCAGGATCATAAATTAGGGACAATTATTCTTCTATGCCTGAGAATAATAGTCCAAATAGCCCATGGCTGATGTTTTACATTATGAGGGCATATTCTCTTCCAAATCTCAAAGATATGAGTGGAAGAATGGCCCATATCACTCAGTTTATATCATGACATTGTTTTAAGCAGGTTGATATCAGATGATATGATTTCTATGGAGACTATATGTCTCTGGAAAATATATGTTTGCTATTGTGGTGGATGTGTTCCACTGGTTGTGACTGTGTGTCGTGATTAAGTATCCATATGCTACTTGGTGTGGTTTTGTACCACTAGATAGTAGTTGTATACTACTATGGATAGACACAGTTGTGTTCTATTGAATGACATTGTTCTGATTTCCATGTAGACTATCAATAGTGTTGAAAAGGTTTATTAGCTAGATGGATAGTCAGTGTGTTGATGGACATACATTCTCCAGACAAAAAATTATCCAGGACATTTATTCTTCTAGGACATATGTCTGGATTAGAAGAATGGTTATTGTATCACTCTATGGAGTGAGTGACTTATTCAAAATCATGCATGATTACTCAGATGGATTATACATTCGATATATGATGCGGTTGATTCTATCATATGATACTGATAGTGATGATAGTGCTCGTGATCTAATCATGTGATATCTTGTATGGCTATGATGATGCTACTAGTTGAATGGTATGTTTTTGCTCAAGACCATTTCCTTCAATACCTCCCTAGCTAGGAGGGAGTGTTGATATTATGGTAGATTTGGGAGGTATTAACCTCCATGTGTAACCCTGACAAGAATGGAATATTCCAAGAAGCAAGAAGAAAACCTAAAGCATTGGACATAACCCTAGAAGACAAGTCGTCTAAAGGAAATATTTATATATTGAGTTTTTAGCCTCCAGAATGAGAATTTGACCCTGACAGCTAAGGAGGATTAGTATAAATACAAGATTCTAGAGGTCATTTGGACACACACATCTCGCAAGTCCAAAAAATTAGTCGTGTGTAAGTTTGGAGATTACCTGCAGCTACAGCTACTGAAACTTGTATTTTTGGTTTCAGTATTGGACTCTCTCTTGGTTATGGTTTGGACTTTTTGCTTGGTATGATAACACTGGAGAGTGATAAACTACCTTGATTGTCTTTTAGGCCTAGGGTTTTATTTTAGAATTATTCTCTGTCAAGGTTAAGGTGCTTGGGGGTGTCTTCATCCTATGGTTGGGTTACAATATTTCTATATTGTCTATGGTTAAACAAGAACACCTATTATTTCTAACAGGATGCATGCCACGTATATGTCATATTTGTATTTTTTTCATTCTTGTTGGACCAATTAGAAGTATGACACGTAGGGGGCATATTTATATGATGACAACAATATTATGTGGGCCCCGAAAAGTTAAAAAGGCTCGGGAGTTTGACGTTCGAAAGAAATGAGAGAAGAAGGTGTAAAATTCTCTAAAGTCAAAAGTTAAAAAAATCCAAATTTCTAGATAAGCACCTATTAGCTTAGTGCTTGGTCACAACATGTGATCACATGATTTTGGGGACCGAAGAAAAGGGGATATTGCCCAAAATTTTGTTTTAAGAACAGGAAAAATGCTTAGAGAAGGAGCCCGTGAGGTCCCTTATTGAACAAACCTGCATCAAAAGAAGTAAGGAAAAGGTTGTAAATCTTAAGAGAGGATCTAATATGGATATAAGAGACAATTCGGCTCTGATAATTAAGAACAGTTGAATATAGATCACCTTCTAGGAAACACCATTGCTCCAATAGTCATAACTTCCTGCTCAAAGCTCAGAATTGAGCAAGGGAGAAGTCATTGGAAAGGTGTGGAATAGTAGAGGAAAACTGTTCACCCATAAATTGTCTATGGATAGTAAAATTTCTCATAAAATCAAAAGAATTAATTATGATCATTTATAAACTAGAATTGTACATGTTTTCATGGTTTTGTTTAGAAATTTATCCTGACAAGATTTTTGTTGGATACACACTTTTGCAGAGTTTTATGCTACCAAAACATAACAGAATATTCATGGACTGTAGAGAGATGGAGGATTCACAAGAGTCTTACATTCGGGAAGCTGAGATTAGAGGAATGAATTTCCATCTGGGAATTGAGGGAACAAATTCCAATGGACATGGAGAAGGAAAGGATGAAGACATCAATATGGTGGAGACCATCATAAAATTGCAGGCATATGTCCATAGCCACAAAGCTAATAATTAAAGGCTTATGAAGGCCAAATAGAAATAGGAAGACTTCAAAATGAAGTTAAGGAAAATCTTGTACAGAATTAAGAAGAAGTTAGACAAGGAGAGTGGCTCCAGCAAGTCAGGAAGCCACAAGTCCCCTGATGAGAAAATAAGATCAAGGAGTGTTAGAAGGCACCACCACCACTCTTAAATGAATTCCAATAGGAGGGAACATAACAAATTAGGTCCATCCCCTGCTAGGAAGCATAGGAGGTCTGGGCTGGATGAATTGAAGGGAGAAATGAAAAATATTAAACCTCCTTGTTATCACTGAAATTTCGTCCGCACAGGGCGACAAGAACTCAACATCATCAACACAGAAAAACAATCATCCATGGCACAAGGATTAACTCCACAGCACATCAAAAGGGCCAAAACTATACAAAGTTGGCTAAAA
>SNQJ01S0145998.1:5678-19330 GCA_010110895.2 Picea sitchensis
CCAACTTCGTAAGGCCATAACTCTCAAACCATGAGGAGTTATGTGACGTTCCACATACCACCAAAAATGGAATGACATGTAATATCAATATAGAATACTATTACCTTCCAATATATAAAAAATCATACCGTTATCCATCAAACAAACTTGGGTCCATAACCCAAACATGGGTTCTCCAACTTCACATGGTCATAACTTTCTAACCGTGAGGAGTTATGTGACGTTCCACATACCACTAGAAATGGAATTACAAGCACTATCCATCTAGGATAGTTTCACTGAAAAATTCACTGTCCTTCATCTCATTATTCCACAATTAAGCATGGGTTCTCTTACTCCGCAAAGCCTCTTCCCGTGAGGGCTTTCACCATAAGGGGACCACTTTGGAGTTCATCCATATTTACTTCCTATCAACCATGACAAGACAATAATGAGTCATATTTACATAAAAAAATCTTGGGTCCATTACCCAAACCTTTGTGTTGCGGGGCTTTCTTCAAGGGTTGACATCAATGACAACCAACCTTAATCAACATGTTTCATATATGTAGTTTTGTATGTCGATGACATGTTGCTAATTGGAAACAACATGGACACAATAAAGGAGGTGAAGAAGCAATTATCCTCCAAGTTCGACATGAAGGATCTCAGTGCAACTAACTTCATTCTGGGAATGGATATTAAGAGAGTGTTAGCACATAGAATTGTAGGGGTGTCAAAAACACTTTGGTTTTTTTTTTTGGAGTCATAGAGTTTTATAGGTCTTAGTTTTTGTGTCTTTATGTTGGAATAACTCGATTTTTTTATTTGAAAAAGCAAAGCTATGATTAGCCTTGGTTTAGAGTATTTATGTCATAAGATTAGTCATCATGACAAGGTTAAATATTCCTTATGAGTCACTCTCTTTATCTTAAAAGCATCACCATGACATGTCAGGCATACAAGTTGTACACAAGTTTTCCTTTGTCACCATCCGATCATTTAGATGTCAAGTCAAAGTCAGATGTATTTGTTGCCAACTCATCAGGAGAGTTCGCAACGTACTCATGAGTACCTCAAGCATTCATTTGTCATCATTGCAGTTAAGAAACGTGTCAAAGGGGATTTCATTGTTTTCAATGCCTTCATTTAACCAAATTTTCAGGGATTATGTCACAAATATTCTAACAGTCTCCTTGAAGTGTTCAATTTGAGTTCGAATCTGGTAGTGCGAATTGGCATTGTGAACTGTTTAAACCTTCATACCACCAACCTTCAAATCCATTTCCATGGTGCCCTAACTTTTTCTCATCAGTCCAGACTGTTTTCTTGACGTCATGCATCTTTTCCTCTACATAAGTCACTTGTCCTACTAAACACCCCAGTGTTGCGAACTAATTGCTCTGTCTCTGCATCACTAGTGCGCTGTGAATTAGGTGTTGCAAACCCTCTGTTCCAAAATTGTTGAAACCCTCATCCTCTGCATCAATTTGAAGTTCAATCTTAACCCATTGAATGAGACCCCTATAAAATATTAGGGATATGATCAATCATTTGTAGAACCAAGCTTAAAACTGCATACATCATTGGTGCTGCAAACTCATATTTATGCTGCTGAAACCATGTTTTAACAAAGAAAGTTTCAATTGTCTACCTTTCATTATAAATCCCAGTGGTTGTTCCATTATCCTTCTTGTTTGAAGAGTGCTCTATCTCATACCCTTGATGTGCATAAAGTGGTGTATGTAAAGTTTTGGCAATGAGAAGTTTAGAAAACATTTTTGTTATTAAAACTCTAATTTCATGTGTACTCTGTTTTCACACACCTAGCTATCATAACAAATTGCAGAAAATATTCTTCCAGTAGTAGTTATGGATAGTTAACAACACAAGAAGAATATCCATAACTAAAAGATAAATACATTGATGTTAAAAAAATCCAGCATCAATTTTTGGTCAAAGTTTATGTTATATGCCTGTACAACGTTTTGGTGATGGCTATGAGTTTTAAACCATAATTAGCAAATTTTGGTGTTTTCCTCCAATCATATATCAAGGTAATGAAGTTTTGCAACATATCATGACACCTGGTATGAGTTTTGAGATGTTAAATCATTGTAAAAGTTAATTAGGTTGTTACAGGAAATTTCACAGCGCCTAGACTCTCTGGTGATGAGAACTGGTAATTTATGACAATTTTAAGCATTAACACAGAACATAGAATTGTTTTGATCATAACTTTTTAATGTCAAACTGGGTTCCTCTGAATTGTTTTTTGAAGGAAAAACATGATATTTTTTACTTGCTGACAAAAACTCAGCCCGACCCATTTCGTATTTCTGGAGAAAATCTAAAAACATCACCTACAAGAAATTTCGCAGTGCATGTTGTCAAAGGCACTACAAACTCTAACAGTCTGGAAAATGCGAGCTATGGGAAGGTAGCCAGCTATCAGGGAAGGTTTGAATGGTCTCCTAGGAGTTATTTGGATATGAGCAACATGTGTTCCATCTCCATATCAAGCAGCATAATCTGTTTCAAAAGGCATTTATCACAATAGAAAAGATCCCAAAAAATAGGAATTTGTTAGGTTTTTGTTGACATCTTTTGTAACAAGACTCCTAAATGGAGGATGATCCTATGTATATCCTTGGATTTGACCTCCTTAGGGTACATAGAGATCGTTCACTATATATTAAATGGATTTTGATAAGGAAAATGTTGGATTCATGATCCAAGAGAGGAGAGAGCTGGAGGAGCAATTTAGTTGCTCGTTTGTAAGCCTGTGGGCCTGTTTGTAATAACATTTTCTGCCATTAAAGATTCATGAGAGTTGTTATCATATTGTCTTCTTTGTTTTCCCATTTCTTTGTTATCTTCTTGCTTGAACATATTGTAGGTTTTTAGGATCATAGTTTCCATTGCTTGATGGATTCATGAATAAAAGAGGATTTGTTGTAGCTTTCTCATTAAATCATTGTTTATTGTTTAAGCAATCTTTAACCTGTTTGCAGAAAGGATCTTTGTACAATGGATGTTATTCCTTTTTTCATATTCACCATGCTTATATTCATCATTATATATCCCCTTTGTCTAGTATATTGTTTGATTTCCTTTGATATGTAGGATGTTATGACTCCATGCCCAATGGAATGCATCTAGACACAGTTTGTTTCCCTCTCCCCTTCTTTCTCAATCTTGTTGATCCACCTACTCAAACCATTCAATCCATTTATATTCTGATGGGTACTAGGCTTACACCTATAGCAGTCTAGGTGTGACTTCTAGTGCTAAGAGAGAGATTGAGCCACTGGAAAGCTCTGGTTGAATAAGATGAAGTATATTAACACAGTTCTGAAACGATTCAACATATAGGATTGCAAACTGGTGAACATTCCAATTGCAGTGGGAGAAAGTCTTATTGTTGAACAATATCCAAGACACAAGAAGAAATAGGGGACATGGCACGCGTTCCCTATGCAAGTGTTATTGGTAGTCTTATGTATGTGATGGTCCACACTCGACCAAACATTTCCCATGCAGTGGGAGTGTTGAGAAGGTACATGTTGACACATGGAAAGGATCACTTGACATTTGTCAAGAGAGTATTCAGATATTTGTGTGGCACGAAGGACTATGTTATATGCTACCAAGGAAATCCTGGAGTTGACAATGGTAAATTAGATGTACATGGCTTTGTCGACACAGAATGGGATGCAGATATGGATCGATAGAGGTTGACCAACATATATGTCTTCAAGATGTTTGGTGGAGCAATAAGTTGGCTGAGTAAACGACAAGAGATCGTATCCTTGTCAACAACTGAAGTTGAATACATGGCGGCCACTCATGGAAGCAAAGAAGCGGTATGGATTCAAAGGTTTTGTTCAGGAATCGGATTTGAGCAGAGAGCTATGAAGGTAAGTTGCGGCAGTGAAAGCACAATATATATGGTAAAGAACCATGCTTATCATTCAAAGACTAAGCACATTGATGTACAATATAATTTCGTAAGAGATATGGTGGAAAGTAATAAGGTGCTATTGGAGAAAGTAGACACGTTGGAAAACATAGCAGAATCATTGACCAAGTTTTTGAGTGCTGTGAAGTTCTCTTGGTGAAGAGAGGCAATGGGCATTGTTGCCCTGGGTCTGTGACCGAAAGTTCAGGAATCTCATGTTTCAACAAAGAAGACAACAAGTGGGAGAATGTTGGGTTTTTATATTCTTTGCAGTGAAAGTCTAGTCGAGGTGAATTGATTGATGGTCGAAGTTGAGGTAGATCAACAGAATCGAAAACAAGTCGAAGGTCGAGGAATTTAACCGAGTAAAGTCAAAGTCGAAGATATCGATGAAAAGTCAACCAACAAGAGGTCGAAGTGCGGGAGTGAGACGACCGACTAGAGACCAAATGAAGGCTGACTATTAGTTGACTGGTAAAACTAACTTGGAGTTGATTGCAACAGAATCCCGAGATTTGTAGCAAATGATATGCATGGATCTGTAACTATTTTTGGGCGTCAATATTTAGGGTTTTGTCTTTTGTAAATCCTATAAAGATGCATGTTGTAAGGCCGTAAAGGTTGTTGTTGTAAGGTGATCATAGAATTCACTTTTACAGGCAAATGCATGTGTAAGTGTAGGTTTTTGATCATGCATATGTAATTCAAATTGGCTACAGGGTTGTTCTTTCCTGTGAAAGAGGGTATGATGTTGATTGTGTCTTAGGTGTGGACCAAGGTTAGACATGTAACATTTTATTATATATGAATAAGACAAAAAGAGAGTATAATGCTCAAAGGAATGTTGGTTTTCTCGGTTAAGGTTTTCTAGGGTAAAATCTCAGTGTACTATGTGATTGCTTGGGTCATTTGATTTCTTGATTAAATTATTCTTCTCTCCTTCTAGGATTAGTGTGGAAGTGTCCCTGCATTTTCCTGACATTATTAATAGGGATATGCAAATACAGATGCTATAGACTTAGATAATAGAGCATGATTAGTGCATCAATGTACTACATATATCTCTGACAATTTAGGGGAGATCCTTAGAGTCCTTACTAACATCATAACCAAATTGACCGTCTTGAAGCGTAGATAGTCAATACGTGAGCATTTAGTGCGTTGAGAACTAACCCTATTGGAATATGTAATGATGACTTATGTGGTATTGTTGGAATGTATTAATTTGGAAGGTAATAATGTTTACTCTTATGTAAATGAGTTATCCCACATGCATCATTAAATAATATACTCTTGTTGTCATTCATTATATAAAGATGTGAAGTTGCATTTATCCCACATGTATTTTGGGATGTAATTCCTCCATATCTTTAGGTATATAATAAAGTTAAGAGAGACCCATGAGGTACCTTGAAATGAAGGATCACATGGTGATCATATATACATTGGAATGATGTGAAGATGGAGTGTGATGTGTGGGAGTTCAAGTGTAAGATTGGAGATTTCTGAAGAATAAAGAATACAATACCTTCTCATGGATGTTTCCCCATTTTGAGGTTTTACCACATATATCTAGTGTACTATTTTTCTTTGGTCTCTTTCTTATTGTGATTAAATGTTTTTATTATACGGATAGGAAGATAGACCCATTTGGGGGTTTCACCACATATATCTAGTGTACTATTTTTCTCTGGTCTCTTTCTTATTATGATTAAATGTTGTTATTATATGGATAGGAGTATAGTCTTATGTTTAATATTGTTGTATGTTTATTCATATGTCTCAATAGTCTAACATGGTATTAGTTACTATGCTCTACCCCCATTAGTAATTTTTTGTTCAATGTTTTTTGCATAGCAACATTTATTTAAGTTCTCCTTATATTGTAGTTTTGTCATCAGATCTAGTAGCCATTAAGGCTTATCTTTTTATCTAGGATTTTGCTACAAGATTGAGATTTTTTTATCAAAACCCTAACCCTTGTTTTTCATATTTCTCACATTTATATGTTTTTTTTTTAAATCCAACCTCACTGTTATCTCCAGAATAAAGAAATCGATTGAGAACGAGTATTGGTTTGCTAAATTTGGTTTATGTTTGCTCACAATTGAATTAATTAGCCTAGCTTAGCCTAGGAATTTTTGTTTTTTTTAACCTAAAGTTTTTTGGGCTAATTTTTAGGTTTGGTAGTTTACCAAGTATAATGTTTTTACCAGGCCTGTTTTTTTTACCGAACCTAGTTTTTCTTCTGAAGCTAAAATAATTATATCCAGGAGGTCTTTTTGCATGATTTTTTTTTGTTGGGTGCATATTTTCACTGGCTAACTAACCAACCAACCCTCTCTCCAATCTGATACCATACATAATGTATAGATTCGTTTTTGTTGTACAAACTCAATTTTTTGGGAAAATTTGTAGGTGTTCGGGTCTTTTGTCTCATCATAGTTTGACTTGTCTTTGGGGGAATATTTCTCTGTTGTAAGACCATGTTTTTTATAAATTTGCAGGTTTAAGAGAATATTTTTCTGATTTGAAAGGATGATTTTTCTTGGTGGAGGGTTGATTTTCCCTTTGGACCACCAGTCTATTTGCTGAGAGGGTCATTTTGTCTCTAAGAGGGTCGATCTGTTGATTTGTAGGTCGTTTTGCTTGAGTGGAGGGAATGTTTACTTGTTGGGGGGCGATTTACTTGTTGGAAGGTTGATCTGGCGCATTTACAAGCGTACAACATGTGTACAAACACATAGAGGCTTCTTTGCAGGGTTTCTTTGCAAGTGGGTTTCATTTTGAGATGAAAACAGCTCGACCATGTGGCATTCTTCACAAAGGTACATGGTCGGTTCGCCCAACTCCACACCCTAGCTCTGGTTTTTATACCTCCGTCGTAATTCTCTCCCTTTGCTTAGATCTAGGGTAAGTTACTTCCAACATTCATCACAATTCTTGTGTGCATATTAGCTTTCTATTTGCTTCACTTTCTCCATAGGGTTTTTTTTCTAAGAGTTGTGGGATAGCTTGGTTCTACAAATTTTTCCTATCTTGAGTTTCTAACCATATTGATATTGTTATTCAACATTGATTTTTGATACTTGCAAGTGTCTTCTTCTTGCACTTTATTGAGGATCTTATTATAGTAGTAATGGGTTCCTACATTGTTCCTCTCTTCATCTTATCCTTGACAACAACAAAGTTTGAAACTATTTGCCACTTTATATGGGATTTTTGAAGTTGTAATCAAGGGGAATGTAATGTAATGTAATGAAATTCCATTTCATATCACCATACTCCAGTAATAATGTAATGTAATGAAGTGCCATCTTCTATTCTAAACTCGTGATGATTATCTGTGGGGATCCTTTTTTTATGGATAGACCATTGGGGTCTTGTATTCGCAATATAATATTCAGTAGAGATCTTTGGTTGTGAATAATTTATATTGGAAACATTTTGATGTATATATATGGGGTTATTGTATTCATAATATATTCATTGCAGTGTTATTGCACCTGTTATCTTGGTTGGGACAACTGTCTACTTTCCACATGTTATGTTGTATTAGCCATCTAAGGTTTATGTACACTGTTGTGGTGTTCTGCAAGAGTTCTTTCAGCTATTAGTTGAGTTATGGTTGTCATCATTGCCTGCTAGCCACATGTTCTGTTATATTGGCCATTTGAGGTTTTTGTACACTGTTGTGGTGTTCTGTAAGAGTTCATTGTACAAATTAGTTCAAGTGCAATTTCATGATTTAGTGAGAAGCAATGGTTATCTTCATCAAATCCATGAGGTGAAATGTGTTTTTATTCACATCTTATGGGAAATTCTGGAAGCTGACATTAAGGATGGATCTTAATCTAATGTCATCTTCCTCTGGAAGGTATTGTCATTCTTATTCTTACAGGGAACGTTGGAAGGTATTGTAATACCATCTTCCTCCATAAGTTTTTCTTCTCCCTAGTCATCATTAACGGGGAGTGTTGGAATATGTAATGATGATTTATGTGGTATTGTTGGAATGTATTAATTTGGAAGGTAACAATGTCTACTCTTATGTAAAAGATTTATCCCACATGCATCATAAATTAACATACTCTTGTTACCATTCATTATATAAAGAGGTTAAATTACATTTATCTCACATGTATTTTGGGATGTAATTCCTCCATACCTTTTGGTGTATAATAAAGGTAAGAGAGACCCATGAGGTACATTAAAATGAAGGATCACATAGTGATCATATACATTGGAATGATGTCAATATGGAATGTGACGTGTTGGAGCTCAAGTGTAAGATTGAATATTTATGAAGAATAAAGAAGACAATACCTTCCTATGGATGTTTCCCCATTTTGGGGTTTTACCACGTATATCTGGTGTACTATTTTTCTCGTATCTCTTTCTTATTAAGATTAAGTGTTGTTGTTATATGGAAATGAAGATAGAGTAGTAAGGTTTTTTTGTTTAATATTTTTGTATGTTTATTCATATGTCTCAATATTCTAACAAACCAATCCATAAGGAAGGGAGCACACCAACAATCCTCACTCCTGAAAGTCTATTAGGGATCCTCGTCCCCTTACCTTTGGGAATGATTTATTTGTGTAGGGTATGTGTGCATCGAAGGGTTTGTAGGTGTAAAGAAAATCGTAGTGAATATAGAGTCGTCTCCTTTGTCTCATCTCTAAATGATTGTTGACTACACCTTCAGGGACCTCAGAATCCATGAAAATCATTCATGTATCCTCGACAGAAGAAACATATCTCACAAATAGCTCTATAATTTGATCCTCTGTCTCTTGGCACCTCCTCTATCCTAATAACTTGTTGAAGTCATTTTCATCTGATATTTGGAACTAATCATCAAATATTTCGATAAAACTAAACTTTCTGAAAGTAAGGAATTTAGAAGAGACCCAAGTTAATGGAGATTGACGACCAAGTTTTTCAATTTTCCAAGTGATGACAAGATTCCATCTTCAAATTAATTTCCTCATGCAAGGCTTCACCGTGTCAAGATTTAGGCATCCAAGTATCCCTATGGCCAGACTAATTGATAATTGTTGTCGATTTCAGGTTTAGAAATGCATGCAATATAACCTCATTATATACTCCCAAAAAATCCAAGGATCTAGATGACCATTGGATGGATGGCTGTCAACAATTTCGAGCTTATAGTTGCGCAAGTTTTAATATTTATTATAATTTCAAAATTCATCTATGCCAAACACGTGGCATCAATCAGATGAGCTTGGAGGCTAATAAATTAAATTTTAATAATGATTGAAATACATAAATAGCCCATACATTTAGTCCTTTGCATCCTAAATTTATTTCCCGCGGGAGAACCATATGAATACCAATACAAATAATGGCTTGGGTCTAAAATCCATTTTGGGAAAGTGATCTAAAGGCAAATAATAAACCAATGATGTAATAAAAAGAACCTTTCATCAACATTTGTAGCCAGAATCAACAATGACTCTCATGGATTCCAGAGCTCCAAGTTGCATACTTTTAACCTCCTTTGTATCATTTGAATCTCTGGCCTCTACCTTTAAATCTCAATCTCCCATTCATTCTTTCAATATTTCTATTCGGGAAGCAATGCCCAAGCCTTCAAGCAATTTTCAAGCCAAGGATGACCCACTAACTTAGTTCCATTTGTTTTGCAAGCTTGTATTTGTCCCCTTTGAATTTGTAACAAATAAGGTGAGTTACTTATTTTGCAAGCAATGGCTTTGTGAAGTATACTCCCATCAAATCTACCATTCTCATAATGTTAGATTAATCTTGAATTTGATATCATGTTAGGAAAATGCAAAAGGAATTTCTACCTAGAATGGGCGCCATTCAAATTTCTTATAGGTTTGTACAAAATCGTCTTTGAATTGTTCACTATGAGGTCAAGGGCTTCAATTTGTATCAAAGATGATCACAATGCATTAATTTCCTTATTTAGAGAATAATAAGGATTTTGACCAATGAGGATAACTTTAACTTTATCAAATGAGCATATTCTCAAGGCAAGCAAGAGGAATATTGATGTGAATATTTTCCTCTAGTTGATTGTGTCATGAACTTAGAATTTGTTTTCCATATAATGTATTTGGAACTTTCCTAGAAATTCATCCAACCAAGCCTCTTCAATGGGAATGTCGTCAAACCCCCCCCCAAAAAAAACTCTACTTCATAAAATTTCATGGATTTGTTTTGGAGTTACAACATATGGTTCCAACTGGGGGGATGTTGCTTCCCCATGAGGCATCAAAAACCATAGACCTGTGTCTTTTTTCATTCGGCATTGAGTCACTCTTCATTCAAATATCCACCTTTCATGTTCCAGTGCTTCAAAAACAACCAAACACTATTGTCAAAAACTAAATGCTCAAGGGTGAGCTTATTTAAATGTACAAGCTTACTTTGCTTAGTTCAATGAACAAAACAAAATTGACTAAAGAAATAAAATAACTAGTGAAGCCACAAAAATATATTACATAGCCCATGAGGTTTTCCCTGGTGCTTCATATTTGGCTAGAGTAAAGAGATGTTGAGCTATTGCACCGATTTCTCGTTTAATATGCTTCTAAGATATGAGCAGACATTCTGTTGATGACATAATGCTACACTTCATAAAACTTGGTCCATCCAGAGCTCCACAAAATCATATCTCTATGTGTTTGATCCACAGTGATGAAAATATTTTGAAGCTGCAATGCACTCATGCCATGAAATTACACTGACCCCCATTACATTACTATGCTCCATTCATCAAAATCAATTGAGGGATGATATTGTCAGTCTTTAGTTTAATCTTTTTTATCATAGATTTTGCAAGATAAAATTCCTTCTCATTCTTCTTCCAGCAACACCCATTGATTCAATGTACAAGTCTCTATACCCATCATCTTCTTCCTTTGTAAAATATGAAAATTAATCCGCAATGAAAGCAGGTACAAGAGAATAATGTATTGTTGTTTACATATTTTCAACCGTCACAAATCTACTCCTTTCTTGTTCTAGTTCTTCATTGGTAGTGTAGATTATCAAAAGAGAAACATCTTGAAGGTCTAAGTCAACTTCAACAACATTGTATTTTCTTTCTCTATTTCTAGATGATACTTCTATTTCAAGTTCCCTTCATGAGCTTTCAACCAAGTTATGCTCTTCAATGTGTTGTTGATTTTCAATGGTCATTATTAAATTTGTTCCCATAACATAAATCTGCTCAAAACTAGTATGTTGATTATAAGTTCTTGGGCCATGGGAATTTTCAAATTAGTGTTCACTCTTAATTCTGAGTTGAGCTTCACAACATTGTTGCTTTTGAAGATAATCTTTAACAAATTCCTCAATATAGTAATCATTTTTCAGACACTTATAAACATGATCTTCTTTATAATCATCTTCATGTTTGAATTTTAATTCTTCCTCGCAACACTGACATATGTCTACTACACTCATTTTTTCCTCAAACCCAACATTTTTCTCCATGTCATCACTACATTTTTTGAGATAAGAGTCTCCACTACTTTCTATATAATACTTAGAGTCATGGACCAAAATTCCAGTATCTATGGACTCTTCAATTTCAGTTTCTATGGACTCTTCCAATGTTTTCACCAGTTGTATTTTGTGTATCGCTTTATCTTCTTTTTGGTTTTGGCAGTGATGTTCATCATAATCCTCTCATTACAAGGAGAACATAGTGTAGCGAAGGTTTTTACGAAACTTTCTTGAAAATTTTATCCCTTATTTGTTTATAGCGGAGGCAGGTGACGAGAGGTTTTTAACACCGACGCGCTTGAATCATCACAAAACATCGATGCGCTCACAAACATAACACTCTATCGTTTAACTGATAAAATGCATTAATAACCACTATTAATATAAAATGATAAAATATCTTATTCTTTTTTAAATATAATGCATAAAAGTGCTCCACATTAAACTAAGTGCACACATGTAGAAAGTCAAACTCCTATAGGGTAAGATAAAAACCAGTGCTTTCAGGTACTAAAGAATGCACCAATGTGTCTTACTTTAAGGCCCATCCTAATAAAGTAAAATAAATAAAAATATGTGAAACTAAATTTCATTATTACATTTCCTTGTGTGCTTCTAACCTCTCACACAAACATGGATGCTCACCCTCCTTGTACGACCACCCCATTTACATTGCTCCCTCAGTGTCCATGTAGATTTTATACATTTTCCAATTTTGAAAAAAGTTAAATTTTCATTTCCTGTCCACCACCCAACCATCCCTCCTTGGTCAAAAATAAAATTTGTTTGTTGCTTCCTTATTTTAATTTTTACGTATTAAAATTTAAATTAAATTTAAATTTGGATTTTTTTTTCATTTTTTTAAAATACTTATGCGCTTTGCACTTTACACATTCGACTGGCCCTGACAGAGTGGGGCTAGCCCCAGACGCGGTGGGTCCTGTGAATTTACATGAAGCAGAGACATCACAAATTGGCGGGTTATGATGAATAACCCTCACCGGTGCAAATGCAAATATAAAAATTAGTATATTCATGCATTCAATTTCTAAATTAACTTGAAACATTAAATTATTTAAAATTATATTGTTTTTAATTTTTTTATTTTGTTAGATTTTAATAAAAATAAATAAATTTATTCTGTTAAATTTTAATAAAAATATATATATTTTTTATTAAATTTAGTAAAAACAAAATTTGAAAACCATTTTTAATATTGCATATACAAAGCTAGTTTTAACATGTTTTTTTTTATTAAATTTGAAAATTTTAAAATGTTTTAGAGTGAGTCAAAATCTTAAGATAGAATTTTATGGAAAAAATTCCATAAATATATAAATACAAACAAATTTAGGAAAATTTGTCAACCCATTAAATTATTTGGCTTTTTACTACATATTAAAGTAGGTAATTAAGTCATCTAATTAACCATAAGCGAGTATAATTAACCTTATAATTAATGGTTGTGTTGTCTAACTGTTCTATGAAATGATTTTGTATAACTAATAGCGTTGTCTAACTATTTTACGAAATGGTTTTGTTTTTTTTTATAAATTCCTCTACATAAATCTACATGAAATCATTATTTTTTGTTTATTTTTATGCATAAATCTGTACAGGAATAGATTCAACACTCAACTATACATAAATAATCAATCAAATCTATCAATCTAACAATTTATCATCGTATTTTAGACAAATATCCCCGAAAAATATCACAAAAAAAATTAAGAAAACAAGTTTACACTGCAACATAACTATCAGTGTTATTTACATTATTGAAGTCCACTGTAATATTTGTTTAATATAGTATGTTACAGTTTTTCGTTGCAGCGTTCATGCACGGTTGCACCCTTCATTGTTTGCTCGGAGTGACACGTCTGAGTTTCGCAGTGATGCAATGCAGGCTACTCTTAATTTGAAGTTGTGAGAGTATATATACATATTCAACTTTTTCTACAATGATGAAAATTTGGAAAAGTAGTTGTAATTCAATTTTTAATGGACAAGACTGTAGTTTAAATGTTCTACTTTTTGGTTTTTTTGGGTATATATTTTTTTTATCAATTCTACTGGAAATCCGGCCACAAATGATTGGAACTACATATTTGAGTGGTTAAGTCTGTTGGATTACTGAGAGGGGGGGTGAATCAGTAATAACGTAATATTAATCATTTTTCTTCAAATGTTATATCAATGTAGAATTATT
>SNQJ01S0145999.1:0-24020 GCA_010110895.2 Picea sitchensis
GTTGGTTCTTGGTTATCTGGTTTGTCTGTCAATTTGTATACCATGGAACTCCAGCTTTTCTTTGGAGGACACGAAACAATATAATTGAATTTTTTTGGCCAACTGGCACACAGATCCGCCTGATAATTTCTATGGCACTGTGATGCAAATTTACTATGTGACTTATTTTGGCAAATTTCCTTGATCGATGAACTTGGTCAAATTATTGTTGTGAAATAATTTGAAATCAACGAATATATAGTGTGTGAAGTGCAATTGTCCTATCATACCAACAAGAGGCTCTTAAAATTCAAATTGATCGTTGTTTTCACAATTTTTTCTTATTCGATGAAGTTGGTAAAATTAATATCCTGGAATAATTTGAAATCAACGAATATATACTGTGCGGAGTGAAATTGTGCTATCATCTGAAAAAGAGGGCCTTAAACTTCAAATTGGTCCTTTTTATGCTTGCGGTGATAGAATTTTACAAAAAAAATATTTTGTTTCCTTCATTTTTAAAAAATAAGCGATTTAACATCCTTTAATAATTTAATGTAATTCACTTGTACAATAACAATAGTTAATATTAATATTTTAGTATCTGAAAATAATGTTTTTAGTTGAAGTTAGATAGGATGAGAATTGCTAAACAATTGCAATCTTGAACCCACTAGACGTGGAATCTGCAAGTCCACCTGTCAATTTGTATATCGCGGAAGTTTGGGTGATATTTGTAGGACACCGAACAAAAGAGGTTCAAATTTCAACCCGCCAGGTCGAGAACCTGCGATCCAAAAAGTGCCCAAGTATGGAACGAGGGATCCACATATGCTCTATAAAATCTCTTGTCCATACTTTCTAAAAGTACTTGTTTACTATGTATTGCTCGTTTGTCTGAAAACTTTTATATTAGTTGCCCGGTCAGATTGTACAAACTTTCTCGTTTAATTTAATTTTGCAATAGCAAAATTTATTATTAATAATTTAGTATTGAAAATCATGTTTTTAGATATGTTAGATAGTTGATATGGATTAGTATCTGTAAACAATGGAAAACTTGAACCCTCTAGGCCTCAAGTCTATCTGTCAATCTGTATATCGCGGAACTCCGAGGGCTATTCGGAGGACAAGGAATAATAAAAACTGCAAAGTTGAGCCATGCATCCCACATGTCCGTTTGTCAATTTGTAAATCGCGGAGATGTGCTTGGTGTTTATATAGAGTGGAACAATAGAGGCCCAATTTTCAGCCCACGAGCCCCACAAACCCGATAAAAAAAAATCGCTAGATATGAAATTCATATGGGATCGCTATGGGACAATAAAAATGCAATGTTCAGCCAACCAGCCCAAGTCCACCTGTCCACTTGTATATCGCAGAAGTCTGGGTTCTATTTGTAGGAGACAGAACAATAGAGACTCTATTTTCGGCCCTCCAGGTCGTGAACCAAAAACTGCCTAGGTATGGAATGAGGGATCTGCATATGATGTATAAAATCTCATTCCATAGTTTTTATAGAGACAATGTCCACAAGTCCTCGTGTCAACTTGTATATCGCGGAAGTCTAGGTGTTATTTGTAGGACACGAAACAATAGATATTTAATTTTCAGCCTGCCAGGTCGTGAACCCACGATCCAAAAAGTGCCCAAGTATGGAATGAGGGATCCATATATGTTCTAGAACAATGTTTTTGTACATCGCGGAACAATAGAGGCCCAAGTTTCAGCCCGCCAGCCCCAGAGCTCCCGATCAAAAAAATCGCTAAATATGAAATTTATATAGGATCTCCGCATATGTTGTATAAAATATCATTCCATACTTTATTTAGAGACTATGTCCACAAGTCCGCGTGTCAATTTGTATATCGTGGAAGTCTAGGTGCTATTTGTGGGACACAGAACAATAGATATTGAATTTGCAGCCTGCCAGGTCTCGAACCCGCGATCCAAAAAGTGTTGAAGTATGGAATGAGGGATCTGCATATGTTCTAGAAAAATGTGTTTGTAGAGCGCAGAACAATAGACACCCAATTTCCATCTCGCCAGCCCCAGAGCTCCTGATAAAAAAAACCGCTAAATTTGAAATTCATACGGGATAGCTACGGGACAATAAAAGTGCAATGTTTAGCCAACCAGCCCGAGTCCACCTATCAATTTGTATATCGCGGAAGTCTGGGTGCTATTTGTAGGAGACGAAACAATAAAGACTCTATTTTCGGTGCACCAAACCGCGAACCCACGATCCAAAAACTGCCTAAGTATGGAATGAGGGATCCGCATATGCTGTATAAAATCTCATTCCATACTTTATATAAAGACTATGTCCAAAAGTCTGCGTTTCAACTTGTATATCTCGGAAGTCTAGGTGTTATTTGTAGGACACGAAACAATAGATATTTAATTTCCAGCGCACCAGGTCGCAAACCCACAATCCAAAAAGTGCTCAAGTATGGAATGAGGGATCCACATATGTTATAAAACACTATCAATTTGTATATCGTGGAAGTCTGGATGTTATTTGTAGGAGACGAAACAATAAAGACTCTATTTTCGACCCGCCAGGCCGCGAGCCCGCGATCCAAAAAATGCCTAAGTATGGAATGAGGGATCCACATATGTTGTATAAAATCTCATTCCATACTTTATATAGACTATGTCCATAAGTCCACGTGTGAATTTGTATATCGTGGAATTCTAGGTGCTATTTGTAGGAAACATAAGTCTAGGTGGTATTAGTAGGACACAAAACAATAGATACTTAATTTTTAGCCCACTAGGTCACGAACTCGCGATCCAAAAAGTGCCCTAGTATGGAATGAGGGATTTGCATATGTTCTAGAACACTATCGATTTGTATATCGCAAAAGTCTGGGTACTATTTGTAGGAGACAAAACAATAGAGACTCTCTTTTCGACCCGCCAGACCACGAGCTTGCGATCCAAAAACTGCCTAAGTATGGAATGAGGGATCCGCATATGCTATATAAAATCTCATTCCATACTTTATATAGAAACTGTCCACAAGTCCGCGTGTGAATTTGTATATCGCGGAACTGTAGGTGCTATTTGCAGGACACAAAACATGAGATACTTAATTTTCAGCCTGCCAGGCCGCAAACCCGTGATCAAATGCAATGTTTAGCCAAGCAGCCCATAGGTCCTCCCGTCAATTTGTATACCGCGGAAATATGGGTGCTATTTGTAGGACATAGAACAATAGAGACTCTTTTTTCATCCCACGAGGCCGCCAACCCGCGATAAAAAAAGTGCCTAAGTATGGAATGACTCTTTTTTATATTGCTCGTTTGTGGAAATACTTTTATATCACTCAGCCGACCAGATTGTGAAAACTTTCTTGTATAATTAAATTTTGCAATATAAATATTTAAGAGTAATAATTTAGTGTAGGTCAGTTTCTGAATTTGTATATCGCGGAATTGTCAGTGCTATTTGTAGAGCATGGAATAATAGATGCCCAATTTTTTGCCCGCCAGCCCGAGAACCCCCGATCCAAAAAAGTGGCTAATTATGGAATTAATATGGAATCACTAAGGACAAAAAAAATGCATTGTTGAACCAACCAACCCACAAGTCCGCCTGTCAATTTGTATATCGTGGAAGTGTAGGTGCTATTTGTAGGACACAGAACAATAGAGGCTCAAGTTTCAGCCCGCCAGGCCGAGAACCATCGGCCCTTCACGTGCCCTGGGTATATCTTCGTACAACCGCTTTTCATACTTTGGTATTTCTTGGAATCGGTTTCGCCATTGCTGCTGCCTTTGTACTTGTTTCTAGATATGCAATAATTAAGCTTTAATGCTAGTAGCCATCCTGCAACAATCGTTAAAACTGTCATTAATGTCCGGAAGTCCGGAGAAGATTTGTCATTAGTACGAATTAAACTAAGATTTGCCCACAAGCATGTTATCCTTTCCAAGTATTCATTTCAAAGGCCACACAATCTCTTTTTTTTGTGCACCGACGGGTTGGTGCTTTTAAGAAATTTCTGATTCTTAATCTCTTTTCTCCGTCATCGCCATGTTCACACTTTTTTCTAATTGTGCAATTAGTGAGCTGTGATGGTCACAAATCACTCCGTACGAACCCTGGAAATTCTCATTGATCAACGAAAGGCTCGAGGAGATATTCCATTGATATGCATTAAACCATAATTTGCGGAGGCTTATATTATCCCTCCCCGATTTTCATTTCAAACATCGTCTCAACCAAACGGAAATTCTAAATAACTTCTGGCAGCAGTTCTCTCCACACACAATAAACACATTGGGGCATAATGGCCAGAGGTTCCACTATTCCAGGGCATATTCTTACTATTCATCTCCCTCCGCCCAGGAGCAAAAAAGGAGATGGTCCCTTGCTACACCGAGAGATATATTTCAAGCCAAAAAATTCCATCGCAACCCTGGCTGGTCAGAGAACCTACCCAGTTGCAGTCATTGCTATCACAGAAGTTGATGCCATGAATTCCGAGATGGAAGAAGATGATCTGATGGACAATGATACAACAATGGATGATGGAAATGCAAAGAATCTTCCCACTCCTACACCCAAATTGAAATCAACCATAATGAATGGACCTTCCCAGCTCGGTGATCGCAGTCATGACAACACCAAAAGGAGTTTCAGAAAAGAAACTGACGGTGAATGCAACAACCACTTTGCACCGCGAAAGTAGGAATTCCAGAGTTCCAAATTAGTCTATTATGGGAGGAAGAGTTTTAGTGTAAAGAAATGATATGTTGATGCTCCCAGAGATATATTTCAAGCCAAAAAAATATTGTTTAACATTTTCGGGCATTAGGTCCAAAACTCTCGCTCCTGCCACGCATTTTCCTACTAGTCATCTCCTTCTGCCCATAATGGACTAATTTGGGCCTCTGCAATTGCACATGAAAGATATGCTACTGAATTTTTTTGGACTATGCAAAGGCGGTTTCAGCTAAGGGCTATTCCACTTGCCCTGCAACCATTTTCGTCTTCTTTCTGAGGAAAATCTTTTGAAAAATATCAATTTCAACAGAGGATGATTCATCGACGAGAAAAATCCAAGGATCTTGCATATTGTAGAACCCGTGCTTGTGTTTTTCGTGGATACCTTCAATGTTTTTGCTTGAAGAACTGGGTCCAATTTCTAATCATAGATGTACAGTACTCAATGTTTTTCTTATTTTTTTATTTAAAATGGATTTGCTATTAAAAAAAAATTGCCTTGCACTCTTCATTGCTGTCTCTTTTCTGGGTTGAACACATGTTCTAATTGGCATGGTTCGGTTCTCTCGTACTTCTTCGATCTTGTGTTTACTAATACCAATGTACAATGTTGCAACAAAATCATTATTCTTTTTTTCTAGACATGCAATTATTAAGTTTTAATGCTAACAACCCATAATGCAATAAGTTTAATACTTGAGTTAATATGTTGCACTGATGGTGGAATGTATCAAGAACAAAGTTACATGCACACGTTCCAATAAAATCTATTCTTCCACAAAGCATTTGCTGGCAATTAGTAGAAAAAAAAATTTAGTGGTTAAGTTGATATGTTACAGTCATGGAATAATGTATCAAGAACATAGCTACAGGCATATGTTGCAATAGAATGTAATCTTCAACAATGCATTTGCTGACAATTAATAGATCATGTTTTTGCAATGATGGCACTTCTTTGAAACCAATTCGTGCTTACGAAAACTACCTTCTGCCTCTCTATTTTCCCACTCTTTTAGTCCCTCTAGTTTCTCTTCCTGGTTACTTAATCATTTTTTTCTCGACAATGCGTTTCTCCGCAACTTCACAGATTCACGCGTTTGTGTTTCCAACGACTGCTTCCCCTTTCTTTAAATTGATCGTCTACTATTCCCTCCACAACTGGCACCCAGAGTTCCGCCATATACAAATTGACAGGCGGACTTGCGCGTTGGTCGGGTCAACATTGCAATTCTACTTTTCCGTGACCTCCAAACAACATTCAGAGCTCCGATATATACAAATTGACATATATTCAAAATTGCAACCATTCTTAGATCATACGCTTTTCCGTATTACGGTCCACCTATCATGTCCTTTTCTGTGTTGCACATTTTTACACTGAAATTTTTTGAGAAATACAATTTAACCGTCGGGTCCTCGCATATTTAATGGAACTATTGTCACCCCATTTTGAAGCCCATTTGTCAGCTTTCCATACTTCGCCATTTGTTCAAATTTCTTTGGTGAATCGTCGGTTTGGTGGGTTGAAGAAATATTCAGTTCATAGTCATTGTTTCCTGTATCTGTTCCCCTTTGCAATTAGCAGTTGGAAATTATATATAAGATCTTATTGCCACGTATGCAATTATCAATTTCCCTATTCCATACTTAGCTACTTTGGCGGAATTCTGCAAATATACAAACCAGTCACTCAACTGCCCCATCATGATCTCTTCCGTTTTACACATTTTGCACTCAAAAATTCTGAAACATGAAATATCATCGTGCAACACTTGGTTGTCCCGACTATCCCCGTAACCCTTTTTTGAATCCCATCCGACCGCTTTTCAAATATTTCCATTCTTTCCTTCCTCTCTGCCCTCTCCGTCACCTTCACACTTGTCTATAATAAAATAAAATATAATTATATATATATATATATATATACACATATCTTGTTTCTAAATATGGAATTATTGGCATTTAATTCTAACAAGTCATCATGTAAAAACCGTATATATTGTCTTTGATGGGTGAAAGGCTCGAGGACATCTCGTATTCATGCACATTAAACCAAAATTTGCGGGCGGATTATATTATCCCTTGTGAGTGTTCATTTCAAAATCATGAAATCCCGTTCACACGGCGTGCCCTTCGCACGTTCACAAAATCTCCATTCCTTAGTTGTTGTTCGCCGTACCCTCCACGTTCGCATTTCTAAATATGCAATAAATAAATTTTACTACTAAAAGTTAATCATGCACAACCAATACAGGTTGTCATTAATCAACGAAAGGCTCGAGGAGCTTTCCCATTCACAAGCATTTAACCAAGATTTAGCAAAAAGTTACATTATTCACTCTAACAATTCATTTAAACCATTATTTACAGCATAAAAACCTTCTCATAAACCTATGGCATCATCTTGACACCAACTCTGTGGAGATACAGTGAACACCTTCGGGTGTGAGGACCAGAACTTCCACTGGTCCAGGGAATTTTCTTATTACTCAACCCCTACCATAGAGAAGCGAGTAATTTGGACCTCCGAGATTGCTCATGCAGGCTGTGTCCCTGAGGTTTTTGACTGTAAGGACCTGATCTCTTGGTGCACCGATAAATTTATTGCAGAGAAAATAATTATTCCACTGCATGACGACTCTTCTGTTTCTTTGTCACCTCAGGTCTTCCGCCAGATGCTAAAATTTCCTGAGCCAACACTGACATTCAAAGGAGAAGATTGCAAACAACTCCTAGCAAAGAATAATAACGGATTGGACCTCTTGCCCCATTTTTTGGAAAGGTCAAATCTACTTCCTAAAGATATTACAAGTATGCAGGTTAGTTCATTTAGAAATCCATTTCAGGAAATTGCATGGTTGTTTACAAGAATAACGGGACAAGAGTCCACAGGTACTGTTTCTCGCATGGCTCTTTATATTTTGCATTTCATAGTCAAGGAACAAGCCCTTTTTTATTTGGGCAGGTTAATTTCCCATGAAATCTTGTCCCAATTTTCAAACTAAAAAAGGGAAAAGAAATTTTATATGTCATGCTATTTAGTTTTTGCAATAGGACATTCCTGTCAATTTCCGCAACTATCTCTGTCCAAAAAAGTCAACTGCGAATTCCACCCAGTAACGTTCTGGTACCAGACCTTGTGGAAGCACAAGGCTTCCCACTATTTTTATGAGGTTTTTAATGGCTTCCTGTCTATTTTCAAAGTTTCATTGTTAGGAGAAAATGCTCCCCGCATATCTGAACATGCAACTATTATTTTGGACAATAAGGGGACACTCCAACATTTGGATAATTACACTGTCATAAGAATTTTTGGCTCCATGGAACAACTCGCTCTCCTTCCATTTCACGTTACAAACATCATTTTTATTGCATAAGCAACACGTCAATACAGGTACTGGTTCCATCTGTTCCAAAGGAAGAAGAAAAAACAATTCATTCCTCTTCCTTGGAAAATAGGGGAGTTCGTCTTGAAAAACGTCAACAAAATTGACGATTTCGTAGCACATTTTAGCATCTCCAACCTCAGATATGCTGAAGACATAAGAGGATTCGACCCCTATGATATTTTTAGACAACATTTACAATCACTTGGCATTGGTGATTGTTTTGTAAATAAACACCTGCCCAAAAACAGAGACTATGACGGTCCTGCCTCTGATACTGACGACGTAGAGACAGTGAAAAGCTTCACTAAATTGTACACGCAATAGGGGAAAGGCCCCAGTGATAAGAGTGTTCAATCCGCAAATACCACTCCAAAAAATATGACATCCTGGAGCATTGCTCCAACGGCCCATCATAGCAACAAAGAAACCCAGAGTTCTTCAAACAAAGGAGGAGATAACGACCCTCCTCACTCTAAAATTGATAGATCTCACAAGCTTCCAGTAGAGAAAAAAGAATGTGGGTGAGGCAGAAGAGTCGGAAATTCATAGTCAAAACATGGAAGTTGACACTGATCTAGATGCCATGTTCCCCTTCCTTGATCAACCCCAAGACGACATCCACCATAGCCATCCAATGGACATATCCGTTACCCAAAATTTTGACGAAGATGAATCCTTCATGTTCCAAAGCGTTGTTTTTGATAGCCGTAACAAAAGATTGATATTTGAGAAAAAAAATGTTAAAAATATCAAAGGCAAATCTCGTTCAGAGGTTGACGTTGCCAACATGCGATCGTCCCAAATCTGTCAACTTCACACTGCGACCGGAGAATCACTTCATGATTCCATTGGACACATCGAGACCCAGAATGCCAAACTGAAGGACCGAGTCAATGAATTGGAAGATGCTTTCATTCCTATGCCATTTCTTGTTGATCATTTGGCAATAGCCAAGCCTGGTAGCCCTGCACCCAATGTAAAAGCATCCTCCACCCTGCTCGCATCCTGTAAAGGATATGTGGAGAACAATATCAAGAAAAGAATGGAACTGGTTACCCAGGCATGGAAAATATCACAAACCATCACTTCCCTTGGAACCAAGGCCCATAGCTTGCTCGAGCTTTTGCAAGCCAAATTAAAATATGAAGAAAATTTCTTTTTAAAAACTGTCATCCCTTTTGGCAAGATTGTCAACAATATGATAGAAACAAAAAGAAGAGAAGAAGATCTTCCATCCAAAAACCAGATCGGCCAATTGAATGCATGTTGGAAACAAAAAGTAAAGAACCTGTGTCTCATTGTTCAGTCATGTGAACAAGCCATAGCGAAGAAAGATAAATTATTCGCAAAGCTGTCAAATATAGACTTAGCAGGGAAAACCAACGACTTCCAGGAACCCCTTTTAATCACAAACTTCTTTTCCTTAACCAGGAAAGAGTTCAATAAACAGGTTGCTATGTTGAATACCTTGTCTCTGGAAATTTTTTACAACATCCTTCAATTTGATCAAGCTCACATCCATGACTGGCTATTCAAATATGCAGTACAGAATGAGGAAATTCATCAGGCTCTCTCTAATATTTCTATCGACTTCCAGGAATAAGAAAACAAAGTTTTCAACATCAAAATCCGGAATGAGATCAACGTCGCCCCAATGAGAAGTTACATTGAAGAATGGGTCGAAAGGAAATTGAAACAGGCCGCCAACGAAATACAATAGGTAGTTCCCGACATTCCAACATCCGTGGAGAACATCCTTGAAACCGTAGTTGTCACCGACATCAATGAATCGACAACCACAAGAAAATATCCAAAGTGCTCATATGTACCCTCATTGTAAGTTTAGTCATCGCATCTTTCTTTGTTTCTCAGCCCAATTATTCCACTTTCTTAAATACAGATGTATAGGAAAACACTTATACCTTTCTATTTATTTTCTTTTGCAACTATTGCACTCTATCTTCTTTCCACAATCCTATTTCTTATACATATTTCTCTAATGGTCCATGGGAGCCCCAAACCCAGTCTACATGAAAAACACATTGAAATTCCGGTTTATATGTAATAGACTTTCATTTTTTGGTATATTTCAAAATTTGCAGTAGTATGTAACAAACTTTCATTTTTTGACATACTTGAAATAAAAAATGCATATAAATTTTTATATGTTATAGACTCTATTCTTGTCTTTCCACATTCTGTATAACAAATGCATTTATTTTTTAATATGTTAGACTTTTATTCTTATCCTTCAGCAGTTTGTATGGCAAATGCATCTACTCTTTTATATGTTACACACTTTTATTTTTTTTATATATTTCAAAATAAATGGCGTTCAACAATGCAAGCGTCATTTACATATACCCCATGTTCACAAATGCATTTAAATTTTTATATTACTTATCTCCTATTAATTTTATGTCATCGTATATTTTTATCTTTCACCAGTCCATATGGAAAATGCATTTGAATTTCCAAATTTAATCTTGCACTGTTAACAAATTTTTTACTTTCTTATATACTTTCAAAAAAAATAGGTTTGCTATATACTTTCAAAAATTAGATGTTGTTGTGCCTGCCGATCGTCATTTACTTTTTCCCTATCTTCCGTGATATACATTTTGCACCACACACTTCGTTTCATTTACAATTCGACCCCATTTTCCACAATTTGCTTTCTAATCTCTTTGTCAGGGACTGCGCTGCCACACAACCTTGTTAATACTAGGTTACAATTATAAAGATATATAATGTCATAGTACTAAAGTAATCATGGTGTGTTATTAATACTAGGTTAAATATAAATTTAATATTATTAATAAGTATTACTCTTACTAAGGTAATGATGATATACTAAGTATTACTAATACTTTACTAATACAAATATGTAAAGATAATATTATAAAGATGTATAGTATCATAGTACTAGAGTAATAATATATTGTTATTAATATTGGGTTAAATAATTTGAATTTTTATGTAGTAGTTGTAATAATAATAATAAAAAAATACTATAGAGTTAATAAGGAATAAGATTAGGTTTAAGACCTTATGAACATRAAATAATAGAATCATATTATAGATAAATAATAAGGAAACTTAAAASTAAACTTGCAAATAAAATCAATACCCAAGGGGATAAAGGAAGAAGAAGGAAAACAAGAGGGATCCAGGGATAAGSAATATTAATCTAAAAGAGCATAATAGAATAGAATAKAATCATAAGATTATTAAWAAATAACTATTAATATAAGAAATCAGGGAGTAAGGGATCTAAAAAGCAACAAAAGCTAGAATGTAGACTACAGGGGAGCAAAGGAAGAGGCATAAGAAGGAAAACTAGGAGGGGGGAGGATCAAGAAGAATGACTAAGAAAAAGAAAAAAAAACAACTAGAAACTTGGAAACCTAGAAGTCAAAGCGAAAGACAAGGAAAAAAGGAGATAAAAAAATAGAGAAGCAAAAAACCAAGAGAAAGGAGAAGGAGGCAAACCTTATTCTACTTGTTTAATCTATTATTGATTAGCGGAAGCCAGTTCTCACTGATCTCTAGACCTCCATCCATATTCAGATTGTCATGGTGTTTTATGATTTCGATAGCTTCTCTAATTCTGCACTTGATGTAGTGATTTTCTTTGGCCAATAGTTTAGTATCTTCTAGGCACACATGATGCTTGGTTGCATTGGAATACTCGGCTAAGGATGAGGTACATGTGCGACCATTTTTTATATCAACTCCATGCTATTTGATCCTTACCTAAAAGGATCATCCTTTTTCCCCAATGTAACATTTACCACAAGAGCACATCATCTTATAGACTCCTTTATATTGGCAGTGGTCTAAGACGTCTTTGACTAATCTCATATTTTGTCTTATGGTATCTAATAGTTTGAAGGAGGTTATAATTTATTTCTTTCTCATGACTTTAGCAATCTTATAAGTGACTCCTTTGATGTGGGGGAGGTAGGTTGTTTTTGGCATGTGGATCACCTCCTTTCCTTTCTAAGGCTCTATTGATTGCCATCATGATATCTCTATTCTTGTCACCTATGCTTTTAAAAACCTTGGTAAGTTGGTCCTTCTTCTGATCTAAGTGTTCTTCATTGGAGATCTTAATATCCCATGTGGCTAGGGTGTTCAAAACTCCCAAATTTTGGGTGGGATGTTGATGAGAACTTGGGTGCAGATAACTATCTGTATGTGTTTTCTTTCTATAGAATTGATGTCCTAGGAAGCAATCTTTTTTTCTATGAATCAACACATCCAAAAAAGGAATGTTGTTGTTTTCTTCTAGCTCTATGGTGAACTTGATATCCTCTAAAAGGTTGTTGAGGTGTTCAAGGAGTTTATTGAGCTCATCCCTCCAATGAGGCCATACTACAATAGTGAGAGGGATTTGTATGGGAAAATAAACGTATCTTGTATTTTAAGAATTTATATTTTGGTGATATTTGTATTTAATTCAAGTTGATTGAAAGTTCAATTTGAATCAAAGTCATTATTTGTCAAAATGGAATATTATTGCTATTGAGTTGTAATTGGGAAGAGAGTCACGCAAAGTCCTCATGTCAAAATTTTATTTTTTAGTGCAAAGATATTCAAAGATTGACGAGTCCAAATATCAAGGTAGAAAACTAAGATTTATTGAGCCAAAGCTACGTCATGAAATGCCTTGATAGTTTATTGATATCAAGTCAAAGTTGTTTAAATCATTGAAGTCAAACTCAAAGTCAGGGAAGTCAACTTATGTCAAATCATGATGTTGTTGCATCAATTAGGTTTGTCAAACCAAGGTAATAGGTGTTTTGTCATACTTTGATAAACTCCAAAAAGAAACATTTATGAAGGTACAAAAAGAGGAAGATGCATAATCAATGACAAATGAATATGAAAAAGGAAAGTACAAGGAAGATGAAGAAGAAGAATACAAAATATGAAGAAAGAAGACACAAGACTCGTATACTTGAAAAAAATAATAGGCGAGACAAAAGAGACAAGGACAAAGAATAAAGATTGAAGCGATGAACAAGAATGACACTTAAAAAACAAGAAAAAGGATAATGAAGCCACAAAGAAAGTTAAAGAAGCATAGTGAAAATGAAGGAAAAAAAAAGTAAGAGCTAGAAAGGTAAGAATAATCAATGAAAAATAATTCCATTTGTTCAATAATTGAGATGCAAAGGTAATTGAAGTGAAATTCCTAAGAAATTTGATGATGTCCTTGATAACATTGTTTTGATGATGGAAACGAAGATGATCATGGTCCTATGTTTGTATAAAGGTTATATTAGACTCAATTGAAAATGTACTTTAAATTATGTGTACCCAAGAAAAATGATCATGTAATGGAGGTAACATGTGATAAGGAAAATATACCCCCATAGTTTGATTATTGACTAGTTCATGGAAAACACAAAATGATTTGTCATGACAAATGAAGGTTCATGGTAATCTAGAAACCACTTGATGTAATGCATTGTTAATGGTAAGATGAAACCACTTGAGAATTATAATGGTTGAGAGTAATCCACAAAAACCCAGAGGAAGTTATGGTTGACGGTAACCCACAAAAACCTAGGATGTGGTTACTAGTAAGCCAAATAAACCCTAGGAAGTGGTTATGGACAAGCTAAAGAAAAAAAAATATGATGATTGATGATGATGTAGGGGGGTTGAAAAAGTTTGTAATTCAAATAATTTTTGATGAACCATGTACAAGAAAAATCTTCCTAGAGAACCAACGAATGCAACGACTAGCAACTCAGGTATTTCAATGGATGGTGACTTTTTTATATGGACTTCAACAAAAATGATGATTATATTTTGTATGTACACAATGAATAATAGATAATATTGAAGACGGAGAATGAAAAAGATTAAAGATAAAGATTGCAAAAGATAGAAGATGAAGACAAAGAGTATAGTTGAAGAAGATTGAAAATGAATATGAAGATTGGACTAGTTCAAAATCCATGTTTAAAAAACTAGTTGAAGAGATGGAGGATCATGATTGAATATTGAAATAACAATTATTTTTTAAGGAGGAGTATGAAATATTAAATCTTACTTGTGAATCACGAATAATGTCCAAGTTATATGATTGTTATGTAATGATGTAGACCACACATAAAAGTCTACATATGAATCAAAGATGAGGACAATGAAAGAAGTTAGGGATGAGGATCTCATATAATTAGTTGAGATATTTAAGGAGAGATTATTGGAGATAGTTATTGGTATGGTTGAAATAAATATCTTAAATATGACATAGTTGTTATCATCACCTAAAGAGACCAATTGTACAATAGAAACACACGTGAACGGATTAATTGAATTACATTTCCCTTTTGATGTTTCTTGAGTGTAAACTCCTAATTTCCCTTCCTTGATGTATGTTTAATTATATTTCTATTGAGTTATAAATCCAACATTAAAGACCCCAGGATCATATATTCTCTATATATTCAAACCAAGTTTATTCTAGGTATAACCTCTTGCCAGTCCATCTTTAGGCATATATTTGATGTTGGAATGGGTCCTTTGATATCTTCAAAAATATATAATTTTATTATGTCCTAAAACTTTGGCTTGACAACATGGATTAAGAGGACCTTGGACAAAAATAGGGCTCCCCCCCACCCCCCATTAGGCCTTTGGAATAATATAATAATTCCCCATATCTATCCATTTTAAGTGAGAACAAGGATTGCAGAAACACTATGCTTGTGAAAATCATAGGTATTCCTAAATTCTCCATCCTCATCACATTTTTATCTTGTGATTTGATGTTGTGCTTCCCCTATAAGATGAAGATTATCTCCTTTCTCTATTATTTACAGTTAAAAATTTTATCGACACAATTTAAATTTAGTAGTTTGAGAGGGTTCATTCAAAATGGATTATGGTAATTTACTCTATCTAATTGTTATAGAAAGCTTCCATAAATACAACTACAATTAACACAATTGGATCAATGTAACACTAGGAGTCATAACAATGTTGCAATAATGAATACGATCTAAACTCAAATTCCCTTTACTTAATTATCATATTCAACATTTATTTATATCAAAATATACATATTATATTTCTATTCAACATTTATTTATCTCAAAATATACATATCATATTTATATAGATAGTTTTACAAAATACTTAATTATAAATAAATAATTTAAAAATATTAAATAACCAAAAAAATAATTTAGTTATGTATAATTTTAAAATATACATATTTAAAAAATGTCATTATACATATATTTCATTAATGTTTATAAAGAACAATCAAAATCAAAATATAATTTCACCTTCTTACGTTCGTTTTGTTTTTTGAAAAGTATTCATAACATGTATCATGATCACAATGTTGCAATAATGAATACGATCTAAACTCAAATTCCCTTTACTTAATTAGCATATTCAACATTTATTTATATCAAAATATACATATTATATTTCTATTCAACATTTATTTATCTCAAAATATACATATCATATTTATATGGATAGTTTTACAAAATATTTAATTATAAATAAATGATTTAAAAATATTAAATAACCAAAAAAATAATTTAGTTATATATAATTTTAAAATATACATATTTAAAAAATGTCATTATACATATATTTCATTAATGTTTATAAAGAACAATCAAAATCAAAATATAATTTCACCTTCTTACGTTCGTTTTGTTTTTTGAAAAGTATTCATAACATGTATCATGATCAAATAAAGTACCCAAAGTCAAATATTTATTGATGCCATTTATGAATTTAAAACATGTAGTTATATATATGTTATTAAGAATAATACAAATAAAATATATTTTTGACATTTTCCTTATTGTATATTTAACGCTTTAATAGCATTAAATCTCTTAGACAATAATTGTCATGATTTTTTTTCGAGGCACAAATCATATTACATTTTCCTTTCTAATGGAAAGATAATAATTAAACTGATCCGTTTCCTAGTGGGTACGTTGAAATCACTCAATGTATCTACATGTTTTGTTAAAAAAAATTAATTACTTTTGATAAATATTACAACTTATAACTCCCTTATTAAAAATATATCATAACAAAAACTAAATATTCAAACTCATTAGCATTCATCACATGGTACATATATATTTTAGGGAGAATTTTCATGGGAATAAACCTCATTTATTATGAAATCTGAGACGATGTCGATTAGTGAGAAGTTATGATGTATACTTGCAAGGCTTCTATGATTCCACATCTATGGGCAATGCCTCGTTAAGTTTTTTTCCCTTTCTCCTTTGGCTTTTGGCGTTTTTTTGTTTCCTCTAGTTTTCTATTCTTTGGTCTTTTGAATGTTTGCTTGCTTCTCTACATCTGTCCTTTTTTCTAATTTGTTTTATTTATTTTTTTGGTTTTTCTTCCATTTTTCCATAATATATCTTTTTCTTTATTATTTCAATCTTTTTATAATATTCTTATTATTTACTAATAATCTTAAATAATTAATATCTTCATAATTATTTATTATAATAAACTCACATTATTTTAGTTTTTTTTTTTATATATATTTTTTCTTACCTTAATAATCCCTTTGGTTTTAATATTAATATTGTAGCTCACTATTAGTATTAATAACAATTGTAGTTTTAATATCATTAAATTAATGCCTTGATTACTAAGTAATTAACATCCAACTCTATTATTATTATTATTATGATTAAATACCTTAGTAATTAATACTAACAACAATTTTACTATTAATATCATTAAATTAATGTCTTTATTATTAATTATTAAGTAACTAATATCTAGTTCTATTATTATTATTAACAACAATTTTAGTATTAATATCATTAAATTAATTTCTTCATTATTAATTATTAAGTAACTAATATCTAGTTCTATTATTATTATTGATTAAATACTTTAGTAATTAATATCTAGTATTATTATTAATAACCATTATAATGTTTATTAATAATATTTATGATTAATAGTCTTCGAGGTGTAGGACAGTCGGTGACAGAGTGTGTTGTTAAGCCACTCCGTGTTGAAAAAGTCACCGGTTCGAAACCTGTGGGGACAAAAAATCCAACCATGTTAAGGGTTTGTGTGGCTCAGGCCGGGTGCGATCCCTGGGTGATTTTGACGGCTTAGATGCCCCTGAGTTGTGGTTTCTCAAGCCAAAGGTTAATCCCGATGCCAAGAAGGTCTGAACCAATTAACAAACAAAAAAAATAATATTTATGATTAATAATCATTAAGTAACTAATATCTAGTTCTATTATTATTATCGATTAAATACTTTAGTAATTAATATCTAGTACTATTATTAATAACCATTATAAGGTTTATTAATAATATTTATGATTAATAATCATTATAGGGTTTATTATTATTATTAATGATGATTAATAACCATTTGTTATACACCAAAATGTCACACCACCGTTGTCGCACTTAAGTGTCGCAAGTGTCGTATGCACCTTACTAAGTGTCGCATGCACTTTATCAAGTGTTGTATGCACCTTACTAAGTATCGCATGCACTTAATTAAGTGTCGCAACTTTGACACCATGAAATAACATTTGTCATAATCCCTAATCAATGTGGAGGAGAAGAACTCATCATGAGAAGGTCGAAAAATGGCTTTTTACCTTGAGTTTTCACCAATGTTTGAAGGTCAACACTCCCATGCCCATGTCTAGGGAGCGTTTAACTCTTATCAAGGCTCCCCTGGCCATGTACATGGAAGGTTGACAACGCTTTGTGCTCCCCCCGCCATGTATACATGGGCGACAACGCTTTGTGCTCCATACCGGGGGAACGTTGAAGTGGTTAGAGGAATATTTGATCATCCCTCCTTATTCTAAGGGTCAGCTCCAAGATTATCTTAAGTGGTTTTGGTTGAGGAGTTGAGTCATGAGTTGAGTCACCCATATTCCCTCCATTTTGGGGTAACCAAATCCCAAACTGGTGAGCTAAATCCTCAAGCATTTCCTATAATCCTTCATGGTGGTTAAGCCTCCCGCTATCCTGCATAAAGAGGCCACTCAAAGGTGAAAAGGAGAGAAAGGATTTCAGAGTGTCAAACCTTCGATCTTGGAGGAAGCGGAATCCATCAAAAGCATCATCATTAAGGATATTGATACATTTAGGGAAGGGCTAGACTAGAGAGCCTGGAGGAGATGCATAAACGTCAACGGTGGTTTGTAAGTACTTCACCATGTTTCTCCATTAATATAACTTGACCTATTTCCTTCATAATATTGTTTATACATGTATGTCTATATAGATATATCTACTCTTGTCTAATGATATATTGTAGAAGTAGAAGGTGTTGTTCTGTTCCTTGAAAAATTTCTTCATCATGATAAAATCTTGATCAACAAGACCAAAGATTGAAGATCAGTGAGGAAAATCGTCGAAAAGGAGTAAGTCACACTTATTTCTTCTATATTCTCTGCCTATAGAAATAAATAATAGATCTACGAGAATGTTAGTGTCCATTTGTTTGTTTTTATATCTTGGACAATAGGGGTCTCAATATCCAAGGAAGATTTCACCTGTTCACATGGGGAAATATTCTGTCACAGAAAATTGGCGATCATACTGGGGAGTGATTGTTCCTAGGTTTCTATCCGTTTGAATCTTAGTTTTCCTTTGATATTTTTCATGTTGATGATTTTTACTTGAACCCTTCTTGCTTTCTTGTGAATCTGGGCAAAATTTGGTGATGTTTCAACCACTTCCAGGCATCAACGCTCCTCCATGGTGACCCACAGAGTGTTGAAAACCCTTATCGATGCTCCATGTTAGTGTCCTGGGGAGCGTTGACCCATGTTCAATGCCATGTCTACCTCTTTATAGGAGCATCAATATCCTTCGTCGATCAATTTTCAACTCAATTGGTTTTCTTCTCCTCAAAGTTTTCACTCAGATGTTTTCCTCAAAGACCTATGAACTTAGTTATGATTTTGTTTGATTAAAAGAATCATGATCACCAAATTTTCTTTCCTCCTTCAAGCTTGCAAGTTCTTCATAATTAGGGAATGAACATGACTACCTTCGACTGACTAGGATCCTTTGGTCATAGTCTGTCTTACCAGTGGTTTGATCCTCATCATGAAGGTTTTCAAACTAGTGTTATCCTGATTTCAAAACTTATTTTGAATTTTTCTTCATTGGTTTGGAATTGCAACTTGTCATTTTGATTCTTTCTACTCATTTTTCATGGTTTTCAAACAATTATTTCCTTTCTCTTTTACCCTTTTGAGTCCTTGATTGAACAAGTTTTCTCACACTTGAATTCTTTCACTTCTCATCAAACTTTTGAGTGCACTTTGTTTGGTTTCTTTTTTCTTCATGTTCCTTTATGTCAAACATTGATTTATTTCATTCTCATTGAAAGTAAGGAATAAAAAAAGTTTTGCATTTGAAGAGATTTCATTGCACATATAATCAAACAAAAAGAATTTTTGCATTCTTAAGAATTTTGTTTTGGTATATGTTTTGAAAGAGCTAGTTTTTCATTTGCTTTAGGATTTCGATTTTGTTTGATAGTTTGGCATCATTTTGAAAAGTTGCATGATATTGAGTGCTTATTATGAAGAAAATAACTCTTCTCCTTCTCATAGACAAAATTCATTGAAAGAAAAGTTTGCATTTCATTAATTTTGCATTCTATTGGAGTCAAGTCTCACACATCATTAGTTTCATCTCCATGGACCTTTATGAGTAATGAAAGACATTAAAATCAACCAGTGCGCTAATAAAATAAAATGGACATTTTTTGATTTATAATACACCAACAATAGCATAAGGTTAGAATCTTTGGACAAGGAAAACTAAGTAAATTGTCCAAGATTACTAAACAAGACTGTAGAACACTAAAGAGTGAAAAACTCCAATTGTCGTATAGGCATAGCCAGGATCCCCCTCTAACACAAGGGTTAAACAAGAGGTCGCGTGCAGAAGAGAAGCAAAGAATACCCCTCCAAATATTGACCAATCATAGCAGAAAGAGCATATATTGGGAGTTTTATTGAGAAACTATTGGTTTCATTTGGTATTGGTGCTTCATGAATCCCAAACCCATTTGGGGTCCTCATGAGTCTCAAAGGTCCACTTTTCTTCAGTTCTCTTGAATAGCTTGAGACTTTGTTATCTTTCCCATACGTTCATTCTCGACTGTCGACTATACCTCCTCGGAGGCCGATTGCGAGTTGATAACCTTAGTGGCCTTTCCTAGGTATCTACAGAGGTGACTTTGGGGGCTTCCAATGGTACCTAGGGCAGGCATCATATCACACTTTCAGTACCCTTGGAGGGTGACCCTGCGAAGTGAGGGTTTATTTCACTAACATGGGTTGTTTATTGGTTGATTACTTGTAGATGTTTTTTATCGGTGTGTGCTTTCAGAGTTCGTAGTTGGCATTATGAATTGATTTTCACCATGGCTAATCAAGGGCTTCAAATATCTCACAGAATGCAAGGTTTGGATCCTAAAGTCTAGGAACCTCAACACGACCCTTATAATGAAGGAATGGTCGAAGAACTAACTTTTGAAACTGAGAGTGTAGCTCCTGGAAGTGGCCAACACACAGAAGAACCGGTCACAAACTTCATGGAAGGGATTGTATCTTACACAAATCTCCTTTTTACTGATCCAATCGACCCACTACTCGTCGAACAACCATCCACGAGATTACTTGATGCTTAATCTTCTTACCATTTACTATCTAGTTCAGTCACTAGGAAATATTTTGGCATTAACCCACTGACATTTGGTTTTCCAGAGGGATTGGGAGTTTCACCTCCTCTATCCACAACTCCTGTAGTTGACCCTACAAGAGAAAAAATCACTAGTGCTGGTGCTTCTTCTTTACTGGGAACATCAATGACCCATGTTACTTCAACACAACGACTTGGGAGTACATATCTCTTTGCACATGGGTCGGGTAATATTCATGCTTCTCTAATCCCACATATGTGCACACAAAGTGCTTTACTTAGTCATCCCATCGATCAGAGGCCAATAGTCAAGTCATTCAAAAAAACACATTTACACAAGCTACTCAACCCACATCTCCAAATTTACAAATGGGGAGTTCCACTATACCCTTCACTAAAGGTCAATATTCAGTTGGGGGGAAACCCTCAACTATAAGGAAAACTCTTATATGGGGGAAACACCAACAAACCCGAGGGCAAGCCGCTCATGTAGGTCATTCTATTCCCACTACTATTGGACTGTATCCTGGAAAACCATATCCAAGAGTTGCAAATCCTTTATGGGGTCAACCTAATCCTACGGGAATTCCTTAGAAAGGAAATTTTCCCAATCAATCCATGATCCTGATGATTCAAACACAACAACCCACTCAAACATAATATATGCGAGGTCCATCAGGCCAATCTCCATGCATGGGGGGACCATCAGGTCAACTGCAGTACATGGCAGGACCATCGGGTCAATCATAATACATGGGGGACCCTTAGGTCAACCACAATACATGGGGGATAAAGCACAATACATGGGAGGACAATTTGGTTTTTCCATCCTGTTGCAACATATGTATGGTCTTACTGGTGTTCCTATGTCACATGGTTACTACCAGTATGCACAGGTTAACCTACAACTTTCATTTTTGTCTAAATTAGATCTTCTTGATCTATCATGTTTGACCAATGATCCCATACTGCATGCCCCATTTTGGCCTCCAATCCCTACAAAACTACCATCCAATATCCCAAAATTCGAAGGGAATCCTAGAGAATACCCTAATAACCATGTAATGACCTTCCATCTTTGGTGTTCTTATAACTCTTTGATGGATGATTCCATTCATTTACGAATTTTCTAGAAAACCCTCACAAGTGCGACAAAAAAATGGTACATTGAATTGCCACATTGCTCCTTTGGTGACTTTAATACTTTAGTAATGGCTTTTTTGACACATTTCCAACTACCGATTCAATACAAAACTGGTACAGAGATTTTAACTTCTCTTAGGTAATCCACATCCACTGACATATATAATCATATCCATGAATGGAGGTGGTGATGACAGTTTATTCAAGCCATTATTCTTGACCAACTCTTGGTAGCTTGGTTTACCAAGTCACTTTTTCCACCCATCGCTAGAGATGTCGCCATGGGAGGTGTTTTCACTGAGGAGAAAACCATCAGTTGTGCTCAATATTTCAACTTGTTATATTCCAATTCCGATACACTTTACGATATGATCCCTCATGCTCCTCTCCCATCGAATGATCCATCAAGAATTTCTCTAGAAGCACATGCCAATGGTATGGTGGGTTCCATTCCCAACATAAAAACTTCTCCCTCTCTTGCACAAACCTCCAAGGTGAATTCCATCCATTCCACTTCATCTCAAAAACCTAGAGGTAAGAAGAAAAACAAGGGTAAATCCAAGATATCTTCTAACCAAATGAAGAGTATAAAAACTAATGATACCCAAACGAAAAGGAAGGATAAAATTCGTTGCATTATTTGCACGAAGGAACACTACAAAAAGAATTGATGATACCCAACCAAAAAGGAAGGATAAAATTCCTTGCATGATTTTCATGAAGGACCACTACAAAAAATACTACCCTCATCGTGGGGAAGTAACTAAATTTATGAAGGGTACCTCCCTACCTGAAGTGTTAACTAACCCTTTCCCAACTCAACAACAATAAATGGTTGCAAAAAATCCTTCCCCTCTGCAAGGGGGACTTGCAGGTCATTCCCACCATGGGGATGCTTCCTCAAGCACCACTCAAGTTTTTATGTGTAAGGATATGGTTCGTCTAGCGACCAGAGCTAAGACTTATGACATTTCTCCATATAATCATGCCAATGGAGGTGCTACCGATAATACCTCCACTTCCACTCCTCCTCCATCCTCCACCCCTCTTCATATCGAGAGGCCTGTTGTTGAATCAATGTTGCGCTTGCCCAAGGGAACAATTTGAAATTTGATTTTCAATCCAAGCGCTCATGCTATTCAAAACTACAATATTGTTGAAGATTTGGCGCATGCACCTTGTGCTATGTCGATGCTTGAAGTTCTACAAAACTTTCCAAGTCAACGTAGAACCCTGTTATCATCCATTGGAGTTGTGGATCCATAGGCGTCAAATATTATTATCTTTAATCTAGACTGTTTTAAGCCGAGGCTCTCCCACCACCTGAGATTCCAAATTCAAGCTATGGTTGGTGGGAAGAACATCCATCACACTATTTTGGATGAAAGATCTTCCACATGTGTGATGTATTTGTCTTACTAGAGAGCCATTGGTTCTCCTAAACCTCGCTAGTATCCTACCACTGTTAAAACATTTGATGGACGTGGTTTCCAACCTTATGAATTCTTGAAATATTTCACTGTGGAATTAAAGGGAAAAGTCATTTCTATCAACATTGAAGTGGTTGATGTGCCCATGGATTATAATTTATTGCTTGGTTGCAGTTGGTTCTATGCAATGAATTTCGTCGCTTATTCAGTCTTTCATACTTTTCAATTTCCCCATCAAGGGAAAATTGTGACTATTGAAAAACTTATTATTGCACACCAGATTTGAATAATTCTCCAGTGAATAGTATCCCTTTCTTGGGATAGTCTGATCTTAACTATGAAAGTGTGGCGGTAGGTCTCCTTAATAATTCCTCACTCATGGGAGTTTTTCCCTTACCTCCCCTTGATCCCCCACATGAGGTTCTGAAATTAAACATGATTACAACTATGATTGAACAATCCTCTAAATTGTTCGATCCTTGGTTAGTGCCTATCCCATCTTCAACTGAAACAATATGTGACATCATGTCTCTTAGTCTAGTGGAGGCCTGTCTTCCACAATATCTGGTACCTAAACCTTCCCTTCCTCCCGCTGTCTCCATTGATCCTCTTTCTTCCTCTCTCTCTC